>SJYT01040110.1:0-52725 GCA_006410635.1 Cephalophus harveyi
TTGGAGAAGACTCTTGAGAGTCCCTTGGACTGCAAGGAGATCCAACCAGTCCATTCTGAAGGAGATCAACCCTGGGATTTCTTTGGAAGGAATGACGCTAAAGCTGAAACTCCAGTACTTTGGCCACCTTATGTGAAGAGTTGACTCATTGGAAAAGACTCTGATGCTGGGAGGGATTGGGGGCAGGAGGAGAAGGGGACGACTGAGGATGAGATGGCTGGATGGCATCACTGACTCGATGGATGTGAGTCTGAGTGATCTCCGAGAGATGGTGATGAACAGGGAGGCCTGGCGTGCTGCGATTCATGGGGTCGCAAAGAGTCGAACACGACTGAGCGACTGAACTGAACTGATATATACATATATATATATCCCTTTCCTCTTGAGCCTCCCAGTCTTTGAAAATTAGCAAGCGCAATGCAAGAAAAGGCTTAATAAGCAACTATGCATTGGGCTTATCCTTTTGGAATGCTCCATCTTGAGACCCAGTTGCCATGCTATGAGGAAGCCCAAACTAAAGAGACAGAGAGGAGAAGCGAGAGATAAAGACACCTGGATAGCCTCTGCAATTACAGCCATCCTACTAAGTGTCATGAATGAAGAAGGCATCTTGGACATTCCAGCCCAACAGACATGGAGCACAGATGAGCTTTCCCTACCAAGTCTGTACCAAATTGCAGAATCATGTGTGAATATATTATTGGTGGTGTTTTAAAGCACTAAGTTTTGAAGTAGCTTATTATATAGCAATAGATAACTAAAATGGAGAAGGCAATGGCACCCCACTCCAGGACTCTTGCCTGGAAACTCCCATGGACGGAGTAACCTGAAAGGCTGCAGTCCTTGGGGTCGCTGAGGGTTGGACATGACTGAGCGACTTCACTTTCACTTTTCACTTTCATGCATTGGAGAAGGAAATGGCAACCCGCTCCAGTGTTCTTGCCTGGAGAGTCCCAGGGACGGGGGAGCCTGGTGGGCTGCCGTCTATGGGGTCGCACAGAGTCGGACACGACTGAAGCGACTTAGTATAGTATAGTATAGATAACTAAAATAGCATGTGTTTCTATTTTTAAATTATTTTTTCTTTGTATAAATATTCTATGTGGCTTAATTTTCTCATTCCTTGACTTTAATACCTAAACATGAATTGCTGCTGCTGATGATGCTAAGTCACTTCAGTCATGTCCAACTCTGTGTGACCCCATAGACGGCAGCCCACCAGGCTCGCCCGTCCCTGGGATTCTCCAGGCAAGAACACTGGAGTGGGTTGCCATTTCCTTCTCCAATGCATGAAAGTGGAACATGAATTGGAGGGTTTCAAATTCCAGCAGTTTAAAGGTTCTGTTCAATTAGGTTTCAGTCAGTATAACACAGTATAGGAATGATTATATTTTAAATTATATGAGAAAGCAAAATTAAGCATTAACCTTTCAATAGAATACTAAGCCTTACACATACTGCGGTTGAGATCACAAGAAAGTTATTCCTCACCATATTATCCTATTCTATTTTCTTTTTAGCATTGATTACTTTATGCAGATGTCTCATTTATTTATTTGGTCACCCCTTTGTCATCCTTGACCCATATTGGAATGTAGCCTCTAGTCCGTCTCTTACATGTCAGACCACCAGCCTTTAGAACATTGCCTGGCACATAGTAAGGGATCTAAAAATGTTGTACGAAACACAGTACTAATATAAAATATACCTTTTAGGGGAAATAAAAATACCGAAGTTAGAAATGAGTAGTGTTCAGCCGCATTTCTAGTCCTTCTCCTGTTCCTGACATGTACAGGATAACATTTCTTAGCCCCGTTGAAGTTGTGTCATGACACCAGTCCTGGCCAAAAGACTGGAAGCAGGGTAACGTGCCATTTTTCAGCTGAAGCATTTAAGATCCACTGCTGATTCCTCCATGGTCTCTTCATCTGTCACAGAAAACCTTGAAGCTTCATGCTGAGCTCCCTGGGAAGCTTTGCTCCCGCAGCTGAACATGACCACCTTGGATAACTGTCTGGACCTGCAGAAGATTTTGCCTGAGAAAGAGATAAACTTTGTTGAGTTGAGTCATTGAGAGTTAGGAGTTGTTTGATACTGAGCACGACCTAACCTATCCTGACTGATAACAGTGCTTGACAATGAATTTGTATACTCTTTGAACTCTGTAACTGTAAAGCTAGTATGGATTTATAGATTCAGTGACAATTTATTGAGTATCTATTATGGACAAGGCACTCTGCTAGTTCAAGGAATAGAAATAAATATGAATTAGATATTGCTTCCAAGGAGCTTATAGTTTCATAGGTGAGATAAATTGGGTGCATAAGGAACCATAGTACAAAGCAGAAAATTGTGAGCGTCATAAGATAGGTACAGGTAAAGTGCTATGGAAATCTACCTGAAATGGACATGATAAAGATTTCTTAGCCCAGGTCCTTATAAGCACGGCAATTTGTATAAGTGAGAGGAATAACTTCCTGTTTATATGTGCCAAAGTACAAAAGATCAAGCTGTGAAACTTGCAATTTCCCTGTGTTCTCATTTCTCTGTACACCCCTATTCTCGGTTTGTTATGGGTTGAACTATGCCCCCCGCCCCAAATTTATATGGTGAAGTTCTAGCCCTCGTACTTCAGTACCTATTTAGAGATAGATTCTTCACAGAGGTAATTAAGCTAAAACGAGGTCATTAGAGTGTACCCCAATCTGACTTGACTGGTATACTTATGCAAGGGGAACTGTGAAGACAGGCACGCACACAGGAACAATAGCAGGTGAACATCATGGTAGAGATCAGGGTGATGTGCTGCCAAGCCTAGGAATGCTGAAGATTGCCTGCAAAGCCCCAGAAGCTAGGAGAAAGGCATGGGGTGGGTCCTCCTACACAGCCCTCCGCAGGAATCAACCCTGCTGACACTTTGATCTTGGACTTCTAGCCTCCAGAACTGTGAGACGATAGAGTTCTGTTATTTAAGCCACCACGTTGGTGGTAGTTTATTACAGAAGCCTTAGCCAACGAACGTAGGCCTTGAGAAGATGCAGCAGATAAGGGAAAGAATGAAAGCCTGAGATGATGATTCAGCCAACTCCATGTCTCAGCTGCCCTTTATCTATTTCTCTTTCCTGGCAACAAATCAAGTGGATGAGGGGGAAAAAATGGAAAGAAACCAAAAATTTCTGGCTATCATTGCCAGAGGCAGAATAAAGAAAGAAGCCTGGGAGGACCTGAGTTGGCAATCTAGTTACTAGAAAAAGAATGGGTTGAGGGAGGGTGTGTGTGTGTGTGTGTGTGTGTGTGTGTATGTGTGTGTGTGTGTGGTGTTACTAGTTTGTGTACCTTTCATCCTTCTCCAATGAATGCCTTTTATACACAGTTTTTATTTTTATCCCAAGCAACGAAGTTTAGCAGAATATCTAAATTTTAAAATGCTCTAAAGCCTTTCGATGTTTGTGTTTGAAATTTTCTCAAGCTTATATGGTGGGTAAAGCATTAGGATGGTTTGCTGCTGCTAAGTCACTTCAGTTGTGTCCAACTCTGCGACCCCATACACGGCAGCCCACCAGGCTCCCCCGTCCCTGGGATGGTTTGCTTCATATAATTACAATGGATTTCTAACTCGTTAACTCTTGGAGCCTTACACACACCAATACAGAGAGGTCCCTTTGGGTACATTTTCCACTTTGATCTCTCATGATCTTTTCATACATGAGATGTGACCTGCAGTAATGACACAAGCTCTTAATATGGTTTGTAAAAGTGCTTCTGAAAGCAATTTCAAATGAGGAGAACCAAAATATTTGGAATAATGTCAGCATCTCTGGTAAGAGGAGACTCTACAATCTCCCCTGGTGTCCACTCTAAAATGCAAATCTCTTTAGTTGCTTAAGTTCTGACTCTTTTTAAAAATCTCACTAGTTTGTAGTCACAGCTAGGATTCTAAACACGCATTTTGCCTCTTTAGAGGTGAGCCAGCCATGGCCAGTACACTTCCTGAGTGACAAAATGAGTGTTGCATTGCCAGGCACCTTACAAAGTAGATAAATGGCACAATCTCCACCCTCCAGGGGGGATAAAAAGAATAATGGAAGAAATGGTATTTCCATAAATTCATATATTAACATTTGACTTCATTTAAAAAGTGCTCATCTGAGGAAAAATAATTTCCCTTGAAGTTAAGAAATTCTATGATAGATCCAACAGTAAAGGGAAAAGGAAAAAGGTCAGGGGCTAATAATAATAATTAGCACTTATGTTGGCGCTTTCTATCTTCAAAGCATTTTTGAAATATTAACTTGTTAATCTTCCCAATGTTCTTGTCAAATTTGGAAAGCTTTAGACTGTTCTGATGTTCCCTCCAGTACAATTCCATATAATAAGTACACATTCATTTGATTTTTGCATACAGACACTACTGGGGATCTGAGCAACCCACACACTGTCTGATACCCAGTCAGCTCACAAACTTCAGTGTGAAGAATAGATGGTAACTCCTGCCTCACTACCCAAAGACTCACTCAAAACTGAAGAGTCTGAACTTATTTACAAAACCCACAGACTTCAAAACAGACTCACAGACTTTGAAAACAAATTTATGGTTCAGTTCAGGTCAGTTCAGTCGCTCAGTCGTGTCCAACTCTTTGCGACCCCATGAATCGCAGCACGCCAGGCCTCCCTGTTCATCACCATCTCTCGGAGTTCACTCAGACTCACGTCCATCGAGCCCGTGATGCCATCCAGCCATCTCATCCTTGGTCGTCCCCTTCTCCTCCTGCCCCCAATCCCTCCCAGCATCAGAGTCTTTTCCAATGAGTCAACTCTTTGCATGAGGTGGCCAAAGTACTGGAGTTTCAGCTTTAGCATCATTCCTTCCAAAGAAATCCCAGGGTTGATATCCTTCAGAATGGACTGGCTGGATCTCCTTGCAGTCCAAGGGACTCGCAAGAGTCTTCTCCAACACCACAGTTCAAAAGCATCAATTCTTCGGTGCTCAGCCTTCTTCACAGTCCAACTCTCTCATCCATACATGACCACAGGAAAAACCATAGCCTTGACTAGACGGACCTTAGTCGGCAAAGTAATGTCTCTGCTTTTCAATATACTATCTAGATTGTTCATAACTTTTCTTCCAAGGAGTAAGCGTCTTTTAATTTCATGGCTGCAGTCACCATCTGCAGTGATTCTGGAGCCCAAAAAAAGAAAGACTGACACTGTTTCCACTGTTTCCCCATCTACTTCCCATGAAGTGATGGGACCGGATGCCATGATCTTCGTTTTCTGAATGTTGAGCTTTAAGCCAACTTTTTCACTCTCCTCTTTTACTTTCATCAGGAGGCTTTTTAGCTTCTCTTCATTTTCTGCCATAAGGGTGGTGTCATCTGCATATCTGAGGTTATTGATATGTCTGCCAGCAATCTTGATTCCAGCTTGTGTTTCTTCCAGTCCAGCATTTCTCATGATGTACTCTGCATAGAAGTTAAATAAGCAGGGTGACAATATACAGCCTTGAAGGGTAGGAAGGGATAAATTAGGAGATTGGGATTAACATATACAGTCTACTATATATAAAATAGATAATTAACAAGGACCTAGTGTATAGCACAGGGAACTCTATCAGTACTCTGTAGTAACCTATATAGAAAAAGAGTCTCAAAAAGAATGGGTATGTGTATATGTATAACTGAACCACTTTGCTGTACACTTGAAACTAACACAATATTATAAATGAAGCATATCCCAATATAAAATAAAAATCAAGTGTGAAAAGTCAAAGGATCTGCATAGAAAAAGGATTATCACTTTAACTGCCTAGAAAAAGGCACTTAAAATACCTAATCATATTTTATCAAAATGGACTTTTCCTGTGTTTGACTCTCTTTAGATTATGAGCTCTTCAAATAAAAAACTATGTGCTTTTCATATCATTTCCAAGGATTATTTGACCTGTGTAGGGTCAAAGTGATGCCTAATAAACAACAGTACAAATGAAGTCTTTCTTGAGAACCTGTTATTAAACTGTGAAGAATAAATAACCTGTGGAATATTTTCTGCCCTCTCAGAACTTAGCATACAAGAGGAAACAAGACTTATGTACAGAAAATAGACACAAAATACAAAATATGACTAAGTGCCATAGTGTTTGACACAAGAAATAAATGCTAGGGAAGGATTATAATTTTTTTGTCTTTTCACCCCATTAATCCCACCTCCTTTCTTTGAGTTTATATAGGTTTTTTAACCAGCTTTTGACCTGCAATAAATGGTTACCATAGTAAAATAGTGTAGTTCTTAGAATGCTTGATGCAGAAATCTCACTCATTTGGGAATTGCTCACTGTTGTGTGTGCACGCTAGTCACTCAGTTGTGTCTAACTTTTTGTTACCCTTTCCTCTGCCCATGGGCTTTTCCAGGCAAGAATACTGGAGTGGGTTGCCAACTCCTCCTCCAGGGAATCTTCCTGACACAGGGATCAAGTCTGTGTCTCCTGCATTGCAAGTGGAATCTCTCCCCTGCTGAGCCATCGGGGAATCCCATTTGGGAATTACACACATATAAAAACAGTTTCTTCCTGTTCAAAACAATAAAAAACACAGAAATAAACACACACCAACACACATACACACACTGGACTGTCATGCTGACCTATAGTCTAAATTAAAGCTTTAGAGTGTATTGAGGTCTGGTGTGCTGCAGTCCATGGGGTCACTGAAAGTTGGACACAACTCAGTGACTTCACTTTCACTTTTCACTTTCATCCACTGGAGAAGGAAATGGCAACCCATTCCGGTGTTCTTGCCTGGAGAATCCCAGGGACAGCGGAGCCTGGTGGGCTGCCGTCTATGGAGTCGCACAGATTTGGACACGACTGAAGCAACTTAGCAGCAGCAGCAGCAGAGGTAAAAATAATATAGCTCCAAGTTTTAATTGAAATTTGTATGATTTTTATGAATTTGAAGAAAGTTGTTTTTGTGTGTGTGTGTGTTTTTTTTCCTGAAAGAGCTTTTTACTTAAATTCTTCCTAAGGTGGAAATCTATTTATCATTCCCCTTTTCCCCTCCTCAAGTGAATTTTGTAGCAGTTGTGGAAATCACAGTCATGTCCAACTCTTTGCAACTCCATGGACTATATAGTCCAAGGAATTCTCCAGGCCAGAATACTGGAGTGGGTAGCCTTTCCCTTCTCCAGGGAATCTTCCCAACTCAGGGATGAAACCCAGGTCTCCCACATTGCAGGTGGATTCCTTACCAGTTGAACCACAAGGGAAGCTCCAATAAATAATTATAACCCAACTACACATGAGAATCCATAGTGCTTTTTGCAGGAAATCCTGAATCTTGTCAGGATATTCCACAGGTACCATAGCTGACATGTCCAAACAGAATTCATTATCTGCTACCAAACTCAAATCTGTTCTTTCTCCCAACTCTGAAGCCCATAAACCTGGAGCCATCCCTCATGCTTCCCTCTCCTGCATCTCCATCTTGTCCACAGTGAAATCCTACCCACTCTGCTGAGTCAGTACCACTCTAATGCCTGCTTCCTGGGTCCCCACTATCTCAACTACATTTCAGGAAAAGGTCAGTGCAACCTTCTCCCAGTCTCCTCTTGTATCATCCGCCACCCCATCCACTCCAGCTCCCAGACGCTCCCCTCCTCAGTCCACCCTTTTTTTCATCACCAGGACCAGTTACCAGGGCTTCCCTGACAACTTACCTGGTAAAGAATCCGCCCGCAATGCAGGAGACATAGGAGACGTGGGTTTGATCCCTGGTTCCTGAAGAACCCATGGAGTAGGAAATGGCACCCCACTCCAGTATTCTTGCCTGGAAAATTCCATGGACAGAGGAGCCTGGCAGGCTACAGTTGGTGGGATCACAAGAGTCAGACACCGCTGCAAAGGCTGAACACACATACACCAGGAGTTACTCAGACACGCCCTACCTGCCCTTGCTTATTGAATCCCACTTCCAGCCAGAGCTGCTGGGTGGGAAGCACAGAAGCTGTCACTTCCCTGCCCACTCCCCCACGCTTCCCGGCTGTTGCTTAGTCACTAAGTCGTGTCTGACTCTTTGCAACTGTATGAACTGTAGCCTACCAGGCTTCTCTGTCCATGGGATTTCTCTGTCCCTGGGATTTCCCAGGCAAGAATACTGGAGTGGGTTGTAATTTCCTTCTCCAGGGCATCTTCCTGACCCAGGGATCGAACCTGAGTCTCCTGCATTGGCAGGTGGATTCTTACCCCTGGGAAGCCCAAGCTTCATGGTACCCATCGATAAAACAAACTCAGCCAGACAGAGTGGTATTTAGTTTTCTCCATCATCCCAGTTCAGCTCAAAGGCCTTCAACACAATCCCTGCAGTGACCAAGTCCACTGAAAGAATTCAGCACACGCTTGAGTCTAGCTTTCTTCTTGCTGAAGTCAGACAGATGGCTGGTTCTGCCTGCTTCACCCTAAAAGGCCTGCAGTCACGTGATGATGACTGTAGTCCCAGGCTGCTGTATCTTCCACCCTTTCCCACAGCCATCACCGGGAGCCCAGCTCACCCCATCCTTAACAGCACTCTTCAGATTTATCTGTCAGGGCAAAGGATCCAGATTAAAAATGAAACAAGCATCTCACTTGTTTGGCAAGGGCAGACCCGCTCTACCAAATTTCCATCCCTATCATTGGGCAACAGGACTTGAGGAAATAAATAATAAATGCTTCCTGACCTGGGGCCACCCACCTTGGAAGTCTTAGGGGTTTCTTATCTTAGTGCAAAGATCATTCCAGTTAATAGGGACATACATATATATATATACACATTTCTATGATTACTAATAATCTTTTCACACTTTTGTTCGGTACTTACTTGAGATGCGAGGCACACATATTGAAGGATTAGCTCCCCTCTCTCCTTACTCATATCCTTAGAGTGATACCACTTCCTGCTATCTTCTCTTGCAGAATAGAAATGAAGAATAGTTACACTAGGGAGTTATTACAATCAGGCTCTTTTATATCTTTAAGGCAATTACAGGCAAAGACAAGAGTGCCTAATGCACAGCGTTTCCAGAATTTGTAATTTCGACATCTCGTCTTGCCAAGCCATGATAACATCCAGATGTTGCCCTATTGAAAGGTGTTAAATAGAATAAGCCTCGAGCCAAGAGCGCGTCCATGTTTTATTTTGGGGGCCTCCAAAAATCTAAAGGGGTACTTTTTTTCTTTTCCACATCAGAAATTCAGTGGTTTAGGAAGTAACATTCAAGTCTGTGTGATGCCTTAGTGTCTGACAACAATAAGAACAGCAGAAATATTTTATTTATTGAGTGAACACTTATGCAGTGCTGTGTGCCTTTCAAATATTAACTCCGTTAATTCCCTCTGCATCCTCTCCTGCTTCCACCAGCTTCATCACACATTTCTCCAGGTTGTTATCTAATTCCAGTTGAAAAAGGTAAAATGCCACTTCGTCCAGGGTTGATTGCAAGTAATAAGAAGGAAGCTGACCCTTTCTGAAGAGCTTGCCGGGGGCTGAGAGAGGCGGTCCTTATCAATCCATGAGAAGAAGGTACCGTGCTCATTCACAGAGCACACCGGAGACTCTGGGAGAAGAAAAGAAGCCCTAGAGTCCGCACGCAGCGTCGCATTCTGGGTGGGAGTTGTGGGGGGCATTGAAAGGGGCGAGGCTTGCTGCAGCTGAGCCGTGCCATCACTGCTCTCAAGGGCCTTCTCCGTTTGTGGCGAGTGGAGGCCGCTCCCCAGTTGTAGCCCACGGGCTTCTCATCGAGGGGTCTTCCCTCGTTGCAGAGCACACGCCCCAGAGTGTGCAGGTTTCAGTATTTGCGGCGCGCGGGTTCAGTGGTTGCAGCAGGTGGACGCCAGAGCAGAGGCCCAGCGGCGGTGGCACACGGGCCTAGCTGCTCCTCGGCCTGCGGCATCTTCCCGGACCGGGGATGGAACCCGTGTCCCCCGCCTTGGCAGGAGGATTCTTTACCCCTGGGCCACCAGGCAAGCTCAGCAAGGTTTTTACTTCTTTTTTTTTTTTTTGCAGAGTGGACTACCCACGCTAGAAAAGGATCGCTTGCTCTACTCGCCCTCCAAGCCCTTTCTGAGTTCCTGGAATGTCTCTGTGAGCCCTGTATTCAGGACTCTGCCATCTCACAGACATGGACCTTGCGGTGGGCTGGGAGCTGGCAAGAAAGATGGGACGCTGTATTAGAAGGGCATTTAGTGCAGACACATAACCCGGCCTTCAGAAATCACTGATGGCTTCTCAAAGCCTAAGGCCCCCAAAAATGAAAAGGCTTTGCATCGCCAGGCCCAGAGAACCTTGGTCTTCACTATCTTTGCCCTTAAGACTGCCTTTTCTTTGAGTTGATGGTCTGGGGTGAAGAGATAACTTTAAAGTCCGGTGTCAGATGCGTCTCTTTAGTTTTGTCCCGTGCTGAGTTTTTTCTCATGAGGCTAGCGATCTCATTAGTTTCTTTCTTATCCCAAGAACATTCTTTACGGCTTCCTCAGCTTCTTTGAGCAGTCAGCATGAACTTTCTGGCTGTCCTTAACAGGGGGATGCAGATGGCACCCGTAAACTTCTTACCCCAGTGCAACTGGATGAGGGAAGGGCAGGTGGGTGTCCTCTGGTTCAGAAAGAGAGATGCTCATCTTAAGTTCACCCCCAGTCCCCCACCATCACTCCAAAGTTGGAACCCGTCTGAACAACAGACGGTACTAGGGAAACAGCACCTTCCTCTATGGATATGGCAGAGTCAAGGGTCAAGGGATCAGAGGTGAGAGTAGGGTGACATGCCTCTGGGCCACTGTTAAAGAACAAAATGTAGGGATTGTTCAAAGCTGTAGTATCCTAAAAATTTTGAAGTTAGGAAAAGCAGGTTATTCCAAAATCAGGCTACCACATCTAAGGTAAGAAGAGAACATTGAAGCAAAGTGAGAAGCTGAAGGGGTGTGGGCCAAGAGGACCGTGTAGAGAGACTCAGAGCAGACAGAAGGGAGGGAGGTCTGAAGGAGCTTCATGGAGCCGAGGGACAAGCCGCTGCCGTGGATGGGTGGATCCTTGCAGTCAGGTGAGGGGCAGCTCTGAAGGTTTAAGGAAAGCCAACACCTTCAATTCACTGGCCGGAGAAGAGAAGAAATTGATTAATTATTATTGATTGATTGATTGTAGTATCATTATTGATCATTGATTGATTATAGTATTATTGATCAATTACTGTTAATAATTGATTAATTATTATTATTTATCATTAAATAATTGATCGATTATTCAATTGATGCTAAATGTTGACCTCTATAGAGATGCTTCAGAGCAGAACACCCAGGCCAGACACGTGCCGTCATGTTTGTGCATGGATGTATGACAGCTGCCACTTTCCACCCTCCAAATCACTTCCTTTCTAAGCTACTCATTTCTACCAGGATCCATACTTTATAAGGCCTCACTACAAGCCTACGTCCAGTATGTCTGGAACAAACACAAAGAAGAAAATCTTCCCTTCTTACCGAAAAAAAAAAAAAGAGAGAGAGAGTGAGACCATGAAATTGAATGTAACTCAAAGAGTTTTTGAGAGCATGTATTATTCGGGAACACAGGGATGAAAGAGACATGGCCTTTCCCCACTGGGAGAGCTCCTAGAACCCCAAGTAAAAGACAGATTGACAGCAATAATTGAAAAACAATCCAGGCCCCCACTCAGTTACTCAACAAACATTGCTTGCTCATTTTGGAGGTAAAAGCATATAGAAAGGCATGCAAGAGTACAGAAATGTAATTGCTCTACTTTTGTTATTATTCAATCACTCAGTTGAGTCTGACTCTTTGCAACCTCATGGACGGCAACATGCCAGGCTCCCCTGTCCTTCACTATCTCCCAGAACTTACTCAAACTCATGTCCATTGAGTTGGTGATGCCATCCAACCATCTCATCCTCTGTCGTCCCCTTCTCCTCCTGCCTTCAATCTTTCCCAGCACCAGGGTCTTTTCCAATGAGTTGACTCCTCGCATCAGGTGGCCAAAGTACTGGAGCTTCAGCTTCAGCATCAGTCCTTCCAATGAATATTCAGGGTGGATTTCCTTTAGGATTGACTGGTTTGATCTCCTTGCTATCCTTGTTTCCTCTCCCTGCTGCTGCTGCTGCTGCTAAGTCGCTTCAGTCATGTCCAACTCTGTGCAACCCCAGAGCTGGGAGATTCCAAAAGAAGTAGGAAAAATTTGAATAATCTAAGCTAAGGAAGGATTCTAATATGGGTTTGCCTTACATTAGGATGTAGAATCCTGCTTAGAAAGTCCTTACATCATGATGAAAGTGAGCGTTGGGATGCCTGTAATTAGCAGGGAAGAGGGTGATATTTATTCAGCACTTTCCTTACCGAATCCCTGAGAGGTCCATGAAGACAGTAAGGTTTACGAGAGCAAGAATTATGTCCCACTCATCCTCGGATTCTATTACGAGATACATAATAGTTAACACATTTTTCCAATTTTTTTTTCTAATTTTACATGTGGCACTAAGGGCTGTGAAGCAATAAAAAGTAAATGCGTAAATTCTTAAGAACTTATAAATCTACAAATAGCTTGACTTTGAAAGTATTTTTAACTCCTTTTCTCTATTCTTCATTGAGGGAGAAAGCTGAAACATGGGTTTAGGTTTTATTTTGTAAAAAATCAATCATTTTAACTGTCTTAAAAACAAGGTCTAGGAGGTCGCAGAGGGGGCGGTAGTTGGTCTGTGGGTGCCTGCTATTCGTCTGTTCTGGACATTATCACAAGCACAGAGAGGGAACATCAAGGTTGCCAGATCATTAAGGCTTCCATCATGTTTCATCTCTTTGGATTTATGGAATGAGTTAGTAATTCTGCTTCTCAAGCTGACACATCTTGAGCAAACGGGGATGATGACTGTGTCTTAGACCATTGGGCTCCTTTATAAAGGCTGCCGGTCTCCTGTGAGAAGTCAGCTTTCTTCCCAAATATGTGTGTGTGTGTGTGTGTGTGTGTTAGTTGTTCAGTCGTGTCCAACTCTTTGCAACCCAATGAACCATAGCCCGCCAGGCTCTTCTGTCCATGGGATTCTCCAGGCAAGAATACTGGAGTGGGTTCCATGCCCTCCTCCAGGGGATCTTCCTGACCCAGGAATCGAACCAGGTCTCCTGCATTGCAGGCGGATTCTTTATCATCTGAGCCACCAGGGAAGCTCCTTTTCCCAAATGGAGGAGAGGTGAAAGGGGAAATATTCCTTAGGTGCCTCCTGAAGACAAGAGAAGGTTCGAGGTGTGTCCACATCCAGCTTAGACTCCTCCTCCTCTCCAGCAAGGTCTGCTGGTGGGGGTCACTGCGGGCTCCCCAGCACAGCCTGGACACAGGGTGATGCCCAGAGGGGGATCTGTGAGTGTCCCGTGGATCCGGCTGCAGCCTGCGAAGCATCTTTCCAGCAGACGAGGAATCAGTGCATTTCTCAACCATGGAAAGGCTTCGAAAGTGCTGCTCGGAGTAGCCCAGGCTGACCCTGGGGAGCTGTCATTACTCATTCATGGCTGTTCCTGAGTCTGGCCAGTTAACAGAAGACACTTTCCAGAGACATGCGCCATCACTCCTGATTTGGTTTTAAGGGTCTTGATTGCAACCAGGAGACTCAGAATTTTAGAGGAGAGGACGGTGGAGAGGAGAGAGAGCCGGGAGAGAAGGAGGCCAAAATGAGTGGGTATGAGGGAGACAAACTGGACAGACTGACTGAGGAGGGATGGACAGACACACAGAGAGACACAGATGCAAAGAAAGAGATGAGAAGATGGAAAGACAAGGCAAAGACAAACATAGATGTTGCCTAGTGGCAACATTTTCCAAAGCAGAACTGATTACAGTAAGCCCCTTACATACAAATGAGTCCCATTCTGAGAGCGTGTTCATCAGTTCATTGGTTCACAGGTCCACCGAAGTTAGCCTGGGTACCAACAAACACAATTGGCTACACAGTAAAAGTGTTAGTCCCTCAGTTGTATCCACATTGTGACCCCATGGACTGTAGCCCACCAGGCTCCTCTGTCCAGGGAATTCTCCACGCAGGAATACTGGAGTCGGTAGCCTTTCCTTTTTCCAGGGGATCTTCCTGACCCAAAGATCGAACCTGGGTATCCTGCACTGCAGAGAGATTCTTTACAATTTGAGCCATCAAGGAAGTCCTGTCCTGTAATAGGTTTATAATCCTTTTCGCACAAGTAATACATAAAAACAAGAACAATTTCTTTTAATTTTAATCTTACAGTACAATACTTTGAAAAATGCAGAAGTACGGTCGGAGAAGGCAATGGCACCCCACTCCAGTACTCTTGCCTGGAAAATCCCATGGACAGAGGAGCCTGGAAGGCTGCAGTCCATGGGGTCGCTGAGGGTCGGACACAACTGAGCGACTTCACTTTCACTTTTCACTTTCATGCATTGGAGAAGGAAGTGCAACCCACTCCAGTGTTCTTGCCTGGAGAATCCCAGGGATGGGGGAGCCTGGTGGGCTGCCGTCTCTGGGGTCGCACAGAGTCGGACACGACTGAAGCGACTTAGCAGCAGCAGCAGCAGCACGGTACAAGAGCTGACTCATAGGAGCTGGCATCGAGCGAACAGGCAAGAAGAGCTAGTGACTGTAGCTGGGAGAGGAAGTGGGAGATGGTAGAGTTGAAGGATCATCAGCAATAGGAGATGGAGGGCAAACTGCAATTTCACTCATGACTCACATTGATGGAACGCACATTCCCATCTTTGAAAGTTCACACCTTGAAGGTTCATATGTAGGGAACTTACTATATTCTCTTCGCAGACATGTTAGTTACAGGTTTCTGATGTCACTGATGCAGTTTGCCTCATATGCTAAGGGCTGACAATGGTTATTTCCTGAAAGACGTGCTGAGCGGAGGAGAGCCTGGGTTAGGTCAGCATATGTGCTGAAAGGAGAGGGGAGATGCTTTTCAGTTTGGAGAATGGTTTCCAGGAAAGGGGCTGTTGGTTATCCAAGGATAAAGACATCTAGCCCTTCTTCACGAAGGTAGCACACATTTAGAGCCGACTCTAAAGAAGAATTGTCAGATAAAATGTTTGTGGGAAATAATTTGAGGGTAATGGAGAGAAAATAAAGGCTTGTCTTGCTCATTAAGCCTTCTTTTCTCGCATTTGCTTCATTCTTGTGTGTGCCTCTGTTTTTTTGCATGGAGAAAACAAAACCAAAACAAAATATAAAGGCTCACACATTTCCAGCAAAAAAGAAAAAAGATGAGTAGTTTCCATAATATATTATTGCATCAGGAAAATTTAAATTTAGTGTTATAAATCTTTTTTGTTCACCAACTATGCTGTCAACTTGAAGAACAACTGTTTGGTTCTTTTTGCATTATCATGTGTGAGCTTAATTAATCACAATGGAATCCTATTCAAACTCTTTTCCAACCCAAGAAGCAACTGTTTCCTATATAGCACGATGTTTCCTTCTAACTAAGGATGGCACTAAACTGGAGAAAACATTAAAACCCTGATGTGCATCGTAATAAACTCCACGCAAAGTAGTTATATTAATGTAATGGAGTTGAGATCTTAATTGCACTCGTGTTTATATTTGCATCCTTCGTTTTTAAAGCCTTTTATTTTACTAAATGATTTGAACGATGAGGTAGGAGAGGTTGCATGGCACGCTAAATAGAGATGGCTTCCACCATGTGAAAGGAGGAAAAATGAATCTGGGAGGGAAGACTGGCTAATTTAATTTCCTAAAGTAGCTTTTATTCTCAGTCGATAATGGCTAAAATTACTCTGTGAAACCCATCTTTCCAGAGCCAGAAAATGTTCCCTGGATGCTTAAAAAGAAGCACATCCAAGAGCCCTTTTTATTCCTCCCTATGACAACCATTAGCTGCCACCCAGAAACCTCCAGCTCAAGCATTGAATCCCGTATAAAGCAATTTAGGCAGATGTAGCCTCTGGCCTCTGATTGAAAGAGCTGATACACAACAATGTACCATCCAGCCAGACTTCAGTTGGGAGCGGCTGCACAGCAGGAGATGGAGGGTAAATCTCCCTTAAGGCCTTATAGAAAATAGGCATTCAATTAAGAATTGCTGCCTCATGAATGAGTGAGTGAGTGTCAGAGCTCTTAATCCCAGGGTGGGGATATTGCCTCTCCCACTCCTTTGCCTATCCCTGTTCATCAGACACAGACCAAGAGGAAACAGGCTCACATTTTCCTAATGAACGCTCACTAATGTAAACACTGGGCAAGTGTTGCACTCCACTCCTTCAGCTCAGCCAGGAATCATCCTGCCATGTGCTAGCAGGTTATCAGAAGGGAGAACGGTGGGGTTCTCTGGTTACATGGTGCCCTTATGAGAAATTTACCTTGGGTCTCAAGACTTAGAGTTATTTGTTCTTCTACAAAGCAAGATTTTACTATATGGATGCCAATAAGTATGTAAGCTAATCTTGTAGTTTTCGTTCAGGCTGCCGGTGAGCTCAGAACAAGTCCTGTAGCCATGCTGTGGTGCCTGTACTGCCCCAGGGAGGCAGATGATGTACAAACCACATCTGTAAGTTTATCCCAGTGCCGATTTTTTTTTTAAACAAAGCTTATTTATCTATATATTTATTTATGCTGCTGCTGGCAAGTGCTCAGTCATGTCCAAATCTCTGCGACCCCATGGACTGTAGCCCACCAGGGTTCTCTGTCCATGGGATTTCCCAGGCGAGAATACCAGCTGCTGCTACTGCTGCTAAGTCACGTCAGTCGTGTCCGACTCTATGCGACCCCATAAACGGAAGCCCACCAGGCTCCTCTGTCCCTGGGATTCTCCAGGCAAGAACACTGGAGTGGGTTGCCATTTCCTTCTCCAATGCATGCAAGTGAAAAGTGAAAGTGAAGTCACTCAGTCATGTCCAACTCTTAGCGACCCCATGGACTGTAGCCTACAAGGCTCTCCGTCCACGGATTTCCCAGACAAGAGTACTGGCGTGGGGTGCCATTGGAGAGGGTTGCCATTTCCTACTCCAGGGGATCTTCCCGACTCAGGGATTAAACCTGCATCAATTTCATTTCCCGCATTGGCAGGTGGATTCTTTACCACTTGCATCATCTGGGAAGCCCCATATTTATTTATGAAATCTTATAAAATGTGGATTTTGATAATCCATCAGCTCCTCTATGGAGAAAGGGAAAGTAAGAAAGAAGGGAAAGAGATCAAAAGACATAGGGTTGAGTCCGATGTTATGAAGTTTTCCATCATTCAAAGACACTTGTGGCTTTCCCATAGAATGCCAAACGTTGTCCTCACATGCTGGGGAGTTCACGGTCTGATGGAGAAGACAAGTGAGAAGACACAGATTGTTACAAAGCTTTGTTGTTGTTTAGTCTCTCAGTCATGGCCAACTCTTTTGTGACCCCATGGACTGTAGGCCACAAGGCCCCTCTGTCCGTGATATTTCCCGGGCAACAATACTGGAGTTGGTTGCCATTTCTTCTTCTAGGAGATCTTCCTGACCCAGGGATGGAACCCAGGTCTCCTGCATTAACAATAGGGTTCTTTACCACTCAACTACCAAGGAAGCCCATTATAAAGCTTAGAGTGCTATTATACAACCACACACAAGGTACCATGGGGGAGATTGCCACCAACCCCACCTGGGAAACTGCTCTTTTGTTTGGAGAATCCCGTGGATAAAGGAGCCTGACAGGCTACAGTCCATGAGGTTGCAAAGAGTCAAACACAACTACCAGACTTTCACCCACTCACTCACTAAGGTGAGAAGGAATTTCTCAGGGAAAGAGTATCCCAAGCTGGGGGAAACAGCACATGCAAAAGTACCCAGGCATGAAAGACTCTGTTGTCCCCAAGACACAATGAGAAGCTCCATCACGCAGAAGTCTGGGGTGCTTAGGGTGAGGAGACAGTTGAGAGACAGAGCTCGACAGATGGAAAGTAGGTCATAGCCAGATTTGCGAAAGTCTGGAGAATCAACGTATGGGATTTAGAGATACATCCTAAGCAGTGAGAAGACAGCAGTAATTTCAAAACAGACAGCCCCGTGGTCAACTTGACTCTTTCGAAAGGAGTTTGTTTGGATTGGGATGAAGAGAGATTGGAGGAAAAGACCAGTTCGGTGAGAAATGTTGAGGACAAGGATCCACAGAAGACAGATATACTGAGACATACTGATGAGTACAGAACCAGGATGAGGAGGCATAGCTTGGGAAGCAGAGGATACAGCAGCAGTTGACGGGAAATGCAGACCACATGAGGGAGGGGACACGTGGCCATGATAGGGGACATTTCAGGGTGAGGTGCTAGCAAGTCATCCAGGTGGGTGGCAGATCACTAAAAATAGAGATCTGGAGCTTGGGGAAGACACCAAGAAGAGGGAACTAGATTTGACATTTTCCAGCATATAAATAGTACCTAAAAAGTTATAAATAAAATTAGGCCACTCAGGACATGGGCTAGTATAATACAGACAGAAGAAAATGAGCTCTGAAACTGAGGGTAGTTTTTAATTTTACCAAGGGAGTAACTCAGTCTCCTTTTCTGGAGGGTTTTTTAAAAATGGCCAGATTATATCTTCTTAGGGTAGCTCGAGTAGCCATCCTAATCGGCAGACCTATGAGGCTGGTACTCTTTCATAGACTTCAAGTAGCTCTCCAGGGGAGGCCCTAAGCTCATTAGGAAAGCAATCAGACAGCTACACTCCTTAAGTTTTATTGAAAAAACACCAAACAATAACATTAGCAGGAGGCCATCTCTCCACCTGGGGAGAGAACACGCAGCATCCCCCAGGGGACCAGTGTCGTGTCTGGAAGAAGCAACAGAGGTGGGGAGCTGGGCTGCGTTCCAGCATGAAGTGATGTCTCCAGGCTGTTTAAAACACATCAGAAGCTATGAGTGTTGCTTTGAAAGAGACAGAGACGTGTCAAGAAGAAGCGGTAAGGAACTGTGTTGATGTCCAAAATGTATAAATGTAAAGTGTAGAGACTGCCAGCTCAATTTATGTGTGGATGAATGACACCAGGTGTCAGGATGCCACAGGGCTTAAAGAATTAAGACAACAAAGAGAGTGAGACAGAAAGGAGAAGGACAAGGAAGAGAGAAATCCTTAAAAGGAAATAGGACAGGACAAAAGAGAAAGTAGCCAGAAAGAACAGATACTGCTGGTGTGAGTCTGCCTGTGAGCACAGGGGCCAAAGTCCCTGAAACAGACAGACAAGCACAGAGAATGACAGAGTGTTGAGGCAGAGGAGAGATCAAGGGCGCAGTGTTGCTTAGAGTCAAGGGTAGAGATACACAGTCGAATAGAGAGTAAAGGCTGTCCCTGAGTCAGTACAGTTTTGACCCGATGCAACAGACTTGAAGTCAGAAGGCCTCCGCTCAAACATTGAGCTTTCACACTGAGAGAGTCTTAATTCACTTAGGTTTTCATTTTCTTTTGTGTAAAACAAAAATAAAGATACCAACCTTTCTGGGATGTTGGAAAATTCAACAAGATGATAGATATAAAACTTCCAAAAGAAGGACAAACTAGGAGTTTGGGATTAACAGATACACACTACTATATATGTATATATATAAAATAAGCAATAGGAAGCTACTGTTTAACACAGGTAACTATACTCAATATCTTATAATATTCTATAATGGAAAAAAGTCTGAAAAAAAATATATACACACGCACATATAATAAAATCACTTTGCTGTACACCTGAAACTAACACAACATTATGAAGCAGCTATGCTTTTTAGTTTTAAAAAAAGTTCCAGTCTGGGCATATGATAAGGCCAGATTGTGAAGGGCTTTGTGGTTTTGCTTGAAATGGAGGTAAAATCCAAAAGAATTCACTAGAGTTCCAAGAAGGGAAAAATGAGAGGTAATTTACCTGTGTCATGGATTGAATTATGTACCCTCATCCCCTGGAGAAGGCAATGGCAACCCACTCCAGTACTCTTGCCTGGAAAATCCCATGGACAGAGAAGCCTGCGAGGCTGCAGTCCATGGGGTCGCAAAGAGTCGGATATGACTGAGCGACTTCACTCACTCACTCACTCACTCCCCCCAAAAAGATAAGTACCTCAGACTGTGACCTTATTTGGAAACAAGGTCTTTATAGATTTAACAACTTGAGATCACGAAGGTGGGACCTACTCCAGTATGACTGATATCCTTGTAAAAAGGGGGAAATCGGGGCACAGACATGCACAGAAAGAAGGTGTGAAGACACAGGGAGCGTGCCATGTGAAGACAGGAGAGACTGGAGTTCCGCTGCCAGAAGCCACGGGGCCCCAAGAGTGGGCGGTCACCACCACGAGCTAGGGCTGCAGTCTCTTCCACAGACTTGAGGGGAGCAGGCTTCTGGAACTGTGAAACAATAGGTTTCTGATGTTATAAGCCAGCCAGTTTCAGGTACGTGCTATGCAGTCCTGGTGTTGCTGTTAAGTGGCTCAGTCGTGTCCGACTCTCTGAGGCCCCCTGAGCTGCAGCACGCCAGGCTTCCCTGTCCTTCACCATCTCACGGAGTCTGCTCAAGCTCATGTCCATTGAGTCGATGATGCCATCCAACCATTTCATCCTCTGTCACTCCCTTCTCCTCTTGCCCTCAATCTTTCCCAGCATCAGGGTCTTTTCTAATGAGTCAGCTCTTGGCATCAGGTGGCCAAAGTATTTCAGCTTCAGCATCAGTCTTTCCAATGAATATTCAGAGTTGATTTCCTTTAAGGTTGATTGGTTGGATCTCCTTGCAGTCCAAGGGACTCTCAAGAGTCTTCTCCAGCACCACAGTTTGAAACCATCAATTCTTCAGTGCTTAGCCTTCTTTATGGTCCAACTCTCACATCCATACATATCTATGGAAAAAGCTTTGACTATATGGACCCTAGTTAGCAAAGTGCTGTCTCTGCCTTTTAATACGCTGTCTAGCTTTGTCAGAGTTTTTCTACCAAGGAGCAAGCGTCTTTTAATTTCATGGCTGCAGTCACCATCTGCAGTGATTTTGGAGCCCAAGAAAATAAAATCTGTCTCTGTTTCTACTTTCCTCCCATCTGTTTGCCATGAAGTGATGGGACTGGATGCCATGATCTTCGTTTTCTGAATGTTGTATTTTAAGCCAGCTTCTTGACTCTCCTCTTTCACCGTCATCAAGAGGCTCTTTAGTTCCTCTTCACTTTCTGCCATTTTAGTGGTATCATCTGCATATACAACGTTGTTGATATTTCTCCCAGCCATCTTGACTCCAGCTAGTGAGTCATTCAGCCTGGCATTTTGCATGATTTACTTGGCTTATATGCCGTCCTAGGAAACACATAACATCTAAGTTTAGAAAGAGATCAGGAGGGAGGTGGAGACTCACAGTGTGTGCGGAGTCTCGCTCACTGTCAAGTTTCAACCAGAGGACAACTGGCCTTTGCAGCCCTGTATGCAGGCTCTGCTCAGGAGTCTCCTCACTGCCCTCAGTGAAGTGCCAACACCCCGAGTGTTTGAGGGGTGACAGCAGGCAAGCTGGGAGGAGCAACAAGGGAAAACGGTAAAGCAGGCCCCAGGCAGGCAGAGGATGGGCTGCAGAAGGTTATTTTCTTTATTTTTATTTTTTTGTTATTTTATTTTCTTTTTTTCAAAATGATTTTCTATGAGGGACAAATTCATTCTTCTGAGGAACAAGACAAATATAGAATAGGGTGTCATTTGTGTCCTTTAAAAAACAAAGTCATCACATTCATGTTATTCCGGCAGAAAACTCAAAATAGAAACATAGGTCATGTTTCCTTACCAGATTACTAATAAGGCACACAGAGAACTAGGAAATCAGAAAACACTGAGAAGCATTTATGACAGAGAAGTATTTGAAAACTCAATAATTAAACTGAAGCTTAATTTTTACACTATTCAAGAACGGGTTTATTCTTCTGAAGGAAAGGGAAAGGGGGCTTCATCTATCGTGTGGGGCTTCGCGCCAAGCCCTTGCTAAGCATGGAAACTGGGCTCCTTGTTTAATCTTCTCAATGGCTGTGTTTACAAGGGAGGAGCAGAGGCTCAGAAAGGTCAAGAAATACGCCGAAGCTGGTGAGATCCAGGGCTGGGATTCATACCCTGATACGTCCGACTCCCCACGGACAGAGGAGCCTGGCAAGCTGCAGTCCACAGGGTCTAATAGAGCCAGACAGGCCTGGAGCAACTTAGCACGGCGCATCCATGTAAGCCCGACTCCAAAGGCAGGCTCACCTCCCCTCCCTATGTGGACCTGTAAGGATAAAATTAGAATTCAGTTTCTCAGGCATCTGAACATTCAGCAACAGACATGGACCGAGGCAGGGTAAAGGAGGCTGCGAAGGGCTCCCGCCGCAGCCCATGCCGCCCAGAGCCTGGAACCCCAGCATGGGCTCTGGCTCAGCTCCTGGTCACCCCCGAAGGCGGTTTGATGTGTGTGCCTTCCTCTCCATGGGGAGGCGCCAGCTCTCCACTGGGCCAGCGCACAGCTGGGTGACTTTCAGGGGCCACCCGGGCTCACCAGCATGGTCCTGTAACAGAGATAAAAGCCCGAGGACCCAGGCTCCGCTCCCTGGAGACTCCAGCCCCATCCCCAAGCCAGGTGTGTGCGCGACTCCGCATCCTCAAGTAGCTCATTACAATCAGGAGCTGAAGAGTAAAACAGAAATTAAATTGACACTTGGAAGCATTCATCTGAGCACAAATTAATATTCATCAGCATCTGCTATTTGTTCAGGTGAGTGTTCAGCTTCAACAGCAAGAGCAACAACAAAAACCCAGTGTACTTCCTCCATAGAAACGGCGTGGACCAAACACAGCGGTGGTCAGGGCTGAGGTCCCTTGTGCTCAGCTGGCAGGAGAGGCCGGTTCCCTGCAGAGGCAGCACTGGCGCTGGTCCTCCCAGCAGCACCCTGAATGATTTTCAATAAATCATCTCTATTTGGCCCCCTTTTCCCTCCTGGATTTCCAGATCTTGCTCTTCCTTCTCAGAAGGGAGGGAACAGGAAGCTGGGTGATGTTTATCTCATCTCAAGACTTGGCTACAGGCTCTGTCCCTGTTGGCTGCCATTTGATCATCGTCCTCAGGGCTGGAGGAATTTCTTTGCTGGAAAACAACAGGCTCAATCTCAACATGTGTGTGGAGAGACGTTTGCACTGGGCGTGAGATGGGCCAGGGGAATCAAAGAGATGGGTAGAGCTCCTCACAGACGGAGAATGAAGCCATTAGACAGCAGGAGTCTGTACTGGCAGCCAAGGAGAGTGCTCCATGTATAACACAGGAAGCATCATGGAGTCAACAACATCTCTGGAGCAAGGGAATATTTTTAGGTCAGATCTAAAATAGCAACCCACTCCAGTATTCTTGCCTGGAGAATCCCACGGACGGAGGAGCTTGGTACGCTACAGCCCACGGTTCGCAAAGAGTCGGACATGACTGAGCGATTTCACTTTCACTTTCAAACTAACAGTAGCTCTTTTCCTGCAAAAAGCCAGAACAACTGCTGAAAGCCCTCCCATGACTACAGACCAGGGCAGATCTGAGAGATACTTTGAGACAAGATCTGTTCCTTGGGCAAAACACTGGCTTGCCAAGAGTGCTTCAGAGAATGTTTCTTCTTGTATGTCAACATTTCTCCTCTCTCAGCCTGAGATAATCGAAACACAGTCCCTAAAATGGTAGAAATGCAGTTAATGAAGGTAATAAACACATCAAGAGACCACAAGTTCCACAAACCTTGGAAAAAATACTGTGAAGTTTGCTTGAAGCTAGCAACCAGATTATTCCTGTGTTGAGTGAGTAGTGAGGGAAGGATTTCACACTATGGTTTATACACTATGAGTGGCCGGAGTGTACACTAGTTAAGAGCAAGGACTTTAAAGTTAGACTATGGTGTAAATTCCAACTTTGTCACCTGCTATCTGGGCGACTTTGGGTGACTCAGCCTCTCTGTGCTTCACTTTGCCCATCTGCCGGATGGGAATACCATGCTTATTAAATGAGCTTAAACATTGCAATTGTTTGAAACACTCTCTGCAACCCTGTAAGCACCATATAACTGTTAGTTATTGTCATAAACTTAATCATGGAAGTTGGGTATTAGAAAATCTCTGGTAATTCTATCAATAGAGATTGATTTTGCTGAAGCTGTAACGTGAATGGGGCAAGGCTGGAAAGAGTCAGCCCATTAAATCCAATCTATGAATTTGCTGAATTGTTAAATCAAGTTCCACAAGGTGTCTGGACTTGAGACATGGAAATTATTCAAAAGTGAATCCCACAAAGGTAATACAGCTACCTACTGCACAACGCCTGGATCCTCAGGTGGCCTGTTACCTCTCTAGAGAACTGGGCTTTCTCCCAGTGGGGCCTCCTCAGTCCTGGCAACTTAGGACTCCAAAGACCGGTGTCCCAGGAGATCCAGGTGGAAGCCTCACACCTTCTCTGACCGAGCCTCTGGTCTTAGGAATCATCTTGAGACAGGCTGGGGCTCGGGACCCTTTACTGCTGTGCTGCAGTGCTTGCCCCTGAACATCCCTCTCCTCCAGTGTTGCTGTTGTGATTGCTAAGTCTTCTCCTGCTCCTTGCAGCCCTGTGGACTGCAGCACACCAGGCTTCCCTGTCCTTCACCATCTCCTGGAGCTTGCTCAAACTCCGGTCCGTTGAGTCAGTGATGCTATTTAACCATCTCATCCTCTGTCGTCCCCGTCTCCTCCTGCCTTCAATCTTCCCCAGCATCAGGGTCTTTTCCAATGAGTAGGTTCTTCACATCAGGTGGCCAAAGTATTGGAGCTTCAGCTGCAGCATCAGTCTCAAAACACAAAGATGTATGGGACCAAAAATAACTGCTTTCATGTGCAGTTAGGGCAAATTCTGGACAAAAGATACAAAAAGACCAAAAAAAAAAAGTCCCCAACTGCCACTTTTGAAGAGCCTGGAGCAAAACCAGAGGGTTGAGAGCAAAACCAGGATACTGTGCATGCCCCCTACACAGAACATTACCTAAGGGGCACTCTCACCCCAGAACACATCCCTACCCCCATCCCAACCCTCACTTGTTCATGTAAAGAACAAGCTGGACACTGCTCAGGGAGTGAGCAAGCCAGGGACTCTGCTGTTTGTCCTCACTACCTGCTGCTGTAGCAGGGGCCCTAATAAGGTCTCGCCTGAATTTCTTGTCCGGCCTCTAGTCAATTTCTATATCCTGGGCAGGCCAAGACCTCCATCAGTAACAATCTTTACTGCTGCATTAGAAATGTGTCACCAGTTCAACCCAGATTCACAGGAAGGAGACATAGACTCCCACCTCCAGAGGGAGGAGAGTCAAGGAAACCTCAGACGTGTTTTAAAACCAGCACAAAGAGTTAATAGAGTTAGTGAAGTCACTCAGTCATGTCTGACTCTTTGCGACCCCATGGACTGTAGCCTACCAGGCTCTTTTGTCCATGGGATTTTCCAGGCAATAGTACTGGAGTGGATTGCCATTTCCTTCTCCAAGGGATCTTCCCAACGCAGGGATTGAACCCGGGTCTCCCGCATTGTAGACAGACGCTTTATCGGAAGAGCCCTGAGGACTCCAACATTTAGAACTTGATGGGAGAAGGAAGAACTAGCAAAGGAGATTGAGATGGAGGTCAGTGAGTAAGAAGAAAACCCCTGGACTAGAATGAGGTCATTGAAACCTAGAGAAGGAACTGCTTCCAGAAAGTAGGAGTCTATCACTGTGTTTGCCAAATGCTCCTAAAGAGCTTAGGGGCAGAGAAGGTTCCATCTGACGACAGAGAGGTACTAGCAACTTGACAGAGGCCATCTCTATGGGGTGATTGGGACAGAAGCCAGCTTAGATTGGGTTGAAAAGAGACTCTGAGGAAAGGAAAGAGGCATCGATCACAACTGTTTGATGTGACTGTGCATGTACTTGTATAAAGAGATCACCTGCAAGACACTAGGAAATCACAAAATCACAGAATCTTTGTTTAGAGGGTCACAAGAGGCATATACTTGAACGTTTCTGATCTTAGGGAGCTCGTTACCTCTCACAGCAGCCCATTTCATCATTGCAAAGGGTATTCCTTCTACAGAACGCAGTTGGTGTGCCCACTGGTCTTTATCAGCCTGGAGCAGCAGGCACGCGGTGTGATTCCAGAAGTCACGTTCCGTGTCAGGCTCTTTCCTCCAAGTGAATGCAGCATCTCCAGCACCTCAAGATTTCCAGGCACTTTCTGGGCTTCGTTGCTCTCCTCTGAATGCGCCCAAATCCATTCCTGTCCCTTCCACCGTGTGTCCTTCAAAACCAAATTCAACATCCCAAGTACTGTCTGAAGCTGCCAACCCCCAGATCAACCATCACCCCATGGCTGTTGCAGGCTTTTGTCACACTGCTGTCTCATACTGTAGAAACCAAGAGCCATCAGCTGTCATCCATGTTGATTCTTAATCACCATCAAGATTTAAAAACGTTCAGTTACATTTGATGAAATAATCTCAACAGGTTGTTCTATCATAGCAAAGCTAGATTCTGCCAAGCTTCAGTTTCCTTAACCTTAAAAATGGAAATTAAAAGTGCCTGCCTAGGGGTATATCCCTAAGGATTGAAGTGTGGTAACTTCACAGAGCCTGGTACATACCAGGTGTTGCATAGATTTAGTTCCTCTGCATTTCTCTTCTTTTAATTCATCCTGATTATGGATGGCATTCAATCCACCAAAAACCTTGGTTCAATCATGTCACTGCGCGTATTGCAACCTGCAGTCACTTCCTCCTGAACAAGGAAAAAAACCAAATCTTTGCATTATCAGTCTCACCCTAACTTACATTTCAACCACCATATCTTAACTACCAAAAATGAACCCTCAGCGCCCACTCTCTGCATGACTTGCCCAGCTTAGTCTCTCTCCCTTCCTGCCCATCTCTGTGCTCTGGTTTAGAGTGGCCTTGCCTTCACTGAGAGTAGTCTCCATTCATCTCTGCCAATTAAAAGGCTGCAATTCCATTAAGAACCTGGTGGCCCAGTGATTAAGAATCTGCCTGCCAATGCAGGAATCATGGGCCCAATCCCTGATCCCAGAAAGATCCCATATACCACGGGGCCACTAAACCTGTGTGCCACAATTACTGAGCCCGTGCTCTAGAGTTCACGAGCCACAATTCCTGAGCCTGCATGCCACAGCTACTGAAGCCCGTGACCCCTAGAGTGCACGCTCGGCAACAAGAGAGGCTACCGCAATGAGAAGGTGCACACCGCAACTAGACAGTAGCCCCCACTGGCGACAACTCGAGAAAGCCCGCATGTAGCAATGAAGACCCCATACAGCCCCCCAAAAGAAAGAAAGGACCAGCTCCAGTATTTCTCCTCCATGAAGACCTCCAATGGGATCACTTAGGAAGAGCTCACTCCTTCCTTTCTAAGTGATGTTCACAGACTAATTGCATTTCTCATAAAATGCTTGACAGATGCTACTTCTTGTGGTTGCTGTTATTTACATACATATCAGAGGCACATGGCATATGATGCGATTACTGTTTGTCCATGTGTTTATCTTCCCCACTGGCCTGTGAGTTCCTTAGGGCCAGAGACTACATCTTTATCTATTTTCTTTCTAGCTCTAGCATCTGGCACACTGCCAGAAACCAGGCGCTCCTCAAATGACAGTAAAATGAATGAACGAATGAATGAATGACTTCTCTTTGTCCCTAAATTATAAATCTTAGAATGTAAGAAAGACTTTTATGTCTTTTACTAGGATTTGCATAGATCCTTGCAGTTATGAAATGCTTAGTAATATTTGATAAAAATGAGTGGCTCCCCAAAATGGGAGCCTGGGGATGAACCAATTAGTATAAACCATGGAGAATAATACCTCAGTGCAACTCTGAACCCACACATTTTCATCTCATAATTAAAGTGTTTTAAAGTTACTTGAATTTTTCCCAGTCAGAAGAAATGGAGGGGGTATAAATTAGGAGTTTGGGATTAACAGATACACACTGCTGCTGCTAAGTCGCTTCAGTCGTGTCCGACTCTGTGTGACCCCATAGATGGCTGCCCACCAGGCTCCCCCATCCCTGGGATTCTCCAGGCAAGAACACAGGAGTGGGTTGCCATTTCCTTCCCTAATAACAGATACACACTGCTGCTGCTGCTGCTAAGTCGCTTCAGTCGTGTCCGACTCTGTGCGACCCCATAGACGGCAGCCCACCAGGCTCCCCCGTCCCTGCAATTCTCCAGGCAAGAACACTGGAGTGGTTGCCATTTCTTTCTCCAGTGCATGAAAGTGAAAAGTAGAAGTGAAGTCGCTCAGTCATGTCTGACTCAGCGACCCCATGGACTGCAGCCTACCAGGCTCCTCCGTCCATGGGAGTTTCCAGGCAAGAGTACTGGAGTGGGGTGCCACTGCCTTCTCCAACAGACTACTACATATAAAATAGAAAAACAACAAGGACCTACTGTATAGCACAGGCAGCTATATTCAGTATTTTATAATAACCTGTAATGGAAAAAAATTTGGAAAAGAATGTCCATGTATGTATGTGTGTATATATATAGCTAAAACCCTTTCTGTATGCCTGAAACTAGTGAATCGAAATGGAAGTGTTAGTCGCGTCTGACTCTGCGATCCCATGAACTGTAGCCAGTCAGGTTCCTCTGTCCATGAGACTCTCCAGGCAAGAATACTGGAGTGGGTAGCCATTCCCTTCTCCCGGGGATCTTCCCAACCCAGGGATTAAACCTGGGTCTCCCATATTGCAGGTAGATTCTTTACCATCTGAGCCACCAGGGAAGCCCCTTTTGAATCAACTATACTTCAACTAAAAAAAGAAGAGCTGCATACTCTGGACAAAGATATATAAGAAGGGCCATTTGACAGCATTGTATATGCAAAACCCATACACAACCAAAAGAATTAGACTGTTAGTGAAAATCACCTTTCTTGTCTTTAATGAAACCAGGAAATGGGAATTGTGGAAGGCCTTAAGCCATGCATTCTGAACAGAGGCAATGCCATCGCAATGAGAGACCTGGGATGATGTTTACAACTGTTAACAATGATAATTTCTATGTAATGGGATGTGGAGTGACTTTTTTTTTTCTTCTTCGCACCTTTTTTTGTTGCTTGACTTCCTTATAATGAGCTCTATTGTTTTTATAAGTTCAACAGTTATTATTCTGTTTGAAAATCTATGCAGTATTTGAGAGCAGCTTAACGTGTGCCATCTCTCATTTTTAAAAAGTAGCACGTACTACTTCTTATCTCTGCTGTTTACTTAAAGCCCTTCTACCTACTGAATTGCAAGCGCAGTGACCTTAGAGGGTAAACATTAAGCTGTTTAAACCTACAGGGTACCATTAGAAAAACTATTCTACCTTTCCAAATTCCCTGCCCCACTGGGGCTGATGCACTTAATCAATTCTCAGGAAAATTGCATGAGCCAGAGAACCTTCTTTCCTTTTCACCCTCTAGAGAAAGGCCCTTTACATAATGTTAAATGGGTTGTTAATATTCTTCCCACACTAAGCAGCATCATTCATAATGCAAATAATTGTGTAAATGGGAAGTTATACTGCTGTGCATATACAGTTTTTCCATATGTTTGGAAAGTCTTGAGACCACCGCCAGCCCCGCCCCCCATGAAATGATGCCAAGAAAGAAAAATGGAAATTATTTCCTACCTAATTTTTACCTTCTCCAAAGTTTTCTAAACCAATCTGACCTTTTACAGAAGTCTCAAAATGATTACATGGTGAAGCCCACAGTCATTATTAGTACACTGAACCCATGTTCTCTGGCAGCAAATGCCATGGCCCATATGGAGACCATCTGAGGGGTAAGGGTAGAGAGAAGTCAGACAGGCTGGAAATAACGAGCCAGGGACCTCTTGAGCATGCATGTGTATGGAGCAGCAGGCAAAACCCCAAATCTGTGAAATCAAGATAATAAGAGCACATGTGCAGAGAGTCTGTAACCATGTGAGAAACAAAAAGGTGAGATGGAATAGAGGAACTGGCCAATTCAAGACACAGGAGCTGGAAACGATGTCCAGGAGAGCTGAGGCAGGGCACACACAAGCACAGGTCTCTGGCATCCAGAAATAGATTGAAGTTCAAAGGACCACAGCAGAAACAAGACGGGCAAAGATGTGAGTGTGCCTGTGCCCAGAGGGAGTGCTCTGGATGACTGCTGAATTTACAGCTTCAGGAGTCTTCAGTCGGTTCAGTCCAAGTATCAGCCCCTTGGTAAGCATTCTGCACTTGATCAGACTGATCTGGGAGCCTTCCTGTACTACTACAGTACCCTGGGTGTAGCTTTAGCAAAGCACTCAATACAATATACCCTGAAGTGGGTTTTTCTTTTTTTTTTGGTCATGCATATTTTTTGTATTGATTTTTTTCAGCCATACATATACACGTATTTTTTATATATACATACGTCCCCTCCCTTGTGAAATCCCTCCCATCTCCCGTCCATCCCACCCTTCCAGGCTATTACAGAGCACTGGGTTGAGTTCCCTGTGCCACACAGCAAATTCCCACTTGCCATCTATTTTACCGTGCTAGTGAATATGTTTCCACGCTACTCTCTCCGTTTGTCCCACCTCTCCTTTCCTTCCTGTATCTACAAGTCTGTTCTCTATGTCTGCATCTCCAGTGCTACCCTGTAAACAGGTTCATCAGTACCATCTTTCTAGATTCCATATGCACATGTTAACATACAGTATTTCTCTTTCTCTTTCTGACTTACCACACACCAGTCAGAATGGCCATCATGAAATAATCTACAAACAATAAATGCTGTAGAGGATATGGAGAAAAGGGAGCCCTCTTGTACGGTTCGTGGTAATTAAACTGATACAGCCACTATGGAGAACAGTAAGGAGACTTCTTAAAAAACTAGGAAACTACTGTGTGTGTGTGTGTGTAGTTGCTCAGTTGTGTTTGATTCTTTGGGACCCCATAGACTGTAGCCCATCAGGATTCTGTGTCCACAGGATTCTCCAGGAAAGAGTACTGGAGTGGGTTGCCATTTCTTTCTCTAGCGGATCTTACTGACCCAGCGTTGGAACCCAGGTCTCCTGCACTGCAGGTTGATTCTTCACTGTCTGAGCTACCTGGGAAGTTAGGACTACCATATGACCCAACACTCCGGCTACTGGGCATATACCCTGGGAAAATCATAATTGAATGAGACAAATGTACCCCAATGTTTGTGGCAGCACTTCTTGCAATAGCTAGGACATGTGAAGTTAATTTACTTGTCAGTCTCCCCTAAGAGATTGCAAATCTTCTAAAACTGCATAGCATATCTTATTTGACATTGTCTCTAACAGTCTAGGGGAGAAGGCAATGGCAGCCCACTCCAGTACTCTTGCCTGGAGAATTCCATGGATGGAGGAGCCGGGTGGGCTGCAGTCCATGGGGTCGCTAAGAGTCAGACATGACTGAGCGACTTCACTTTGACTTTTCACTCTCATGCATTGGGGAAGGAAATGGCAATCCACTCCAGTATTCTTGCCTGGAGAATCCCAGGGATGGGGGAGCCTGGTGGGCTGCCGTCTATTGGGTCACACAGAGTCGGACATGACTGAAGTGACTTAGCAGCAGCAGCAGCTAAGGGTCTAGAGTAGTACTTAGTATAAAGTTAAAAAAATTGATAGCTGAATGAATGAATAAATGAATTTCTTCATCAAGGACGTAAATGCAAGAAATATGGCTACCAATAGATAGGAATCAATGTTCTAAAATAAAATCCTTAACAACATAATTCCATTTCTCCTGTCACCAAAAGTTTCAACTTTTTAGCACATAAAGTTATACCATATCAGTAAATGTTTTCAGGCACCAGTAATAGACATTCAAAATGTCTAGAAGAATAGGAAAAATTCTTACCTCATATAACAAATGTTTTAAGAGAAAGTGATTCCAAGGCCTCAGGCACTTCTCATTTTCTGATCTAATATCCTCAGCCAGTCAGCTTGCCTTCCAGCTGGCTATCCTCATGGTCACAGGATGGCTGCCACAAACGTAAACGTGACGACTTCCAACAGGAGTAGAGGGCTTTTCCCTGTATATAGATCTCAACAGATGCACAGGTCCTCACATCTACAGCTAGACACTGTCTCAATTCAAATTTTAAACCACAGACAAGAGAAGTTAGATCACTGTGATAGGCTCAAAGAAGCCCATGGTGACGTGGGGGAGGACAGATCACCAGCACAAAATCAGCCAAATGGAAGACAGAGGTGGGCTAGGCACCCAGCAGTGATTACTATAATTACATACAGTGCCATCCGTGGTCTGTCTCTTGCTTTTGGTCCAGCCTCCCCTCTTGCCATTCCTTCTATCTCAAATACTGTCTTCCAACCATACCTGCTGTCCCGTAAATACACCATGAAGTTCCCACTTGGCAGGCCCTTTCTTGTCTCTGAGCTTTTGCTCTATGTTCTTGCCTCTAACTGAAGTGTTCCTTCCTGTCTAACTGGCAAATGCCTACTCATCCTCCAGCTCTACAATGGAGCATCACCTCCTCTGTGAAGTTTTCTTGACATTAAGCAGTTGGCTACTTTGATAGCCTCCCCTGTACCTTGTCTGCCACTTTTATTACAGCATCCGCCGCACTAAAAGGTACCTCTTTGCTTACATCTCCTGCATTAGATTAAGAGCCCTTAGGAAGCAAGACTGGGCCTTATTCATCTCCGTATTCCCACCTCTAGTACAGTGTCACATATTTATAGAAATTTCACATGGGCTTGATAAATTGAGTGAAATGGAATGAGCTGAGCTGGATCTGGCTGTGTGTTGTTGACTACAAAGATGCACAACATGAGAGCTGCAAGGTAGGTTTTATTTGGGGCAAAATGAGAACTGCATCCTGGAGTGCGAAGTCAAGTGGGCCTTAGGAACCATCACTACAAACAAAGCCAGTGGAGGTGATGGAATTCCAGCTGAGCTATTTCAAATCCTGAAAGATGATGCTGTGAAAGTCCTGCACTCAATATGCCAGCAAATTTGGAAAACTCAGCAGTGGCCATGGGACTGGAAAAGGTCAGTTTTCATCCCGATCTCAAAGAAAGGCAACGTGGTAATTTGAACAAAGAATGTTCAAACTACCACAAATTGCACTCATCTCACATGCTAGCAAAGTAGTGCTCAAAATTCTCCAAGTGAGGCTTCAGCAGTACATGAACTGAGAACTTCCAGATGTTCAAGCTGGATTTAAAAAAGACAGAGGAACCAGAAATCAAATTGCCAACATCCACTGGATCATTGTAAAAGCAAGAGAGTTCCAGAAAAAATCTACTTCTGCTTTATTGACTATGCCAAAGCCTTTGACTGTGTGGATCACAACAAACCATGGAAAATTCTGAAAGAGATGAGAATACCAGACTACCTTACCTACCTCCTGAGAAATCTGTATGCAGGTCAAGAAGCAACAGCTAGAACTGGACATGGAACAATAGACTGGTTCCAAATTGGGAAAGAGTATCTTGTCACCCTGCTTATTTAACGTAAATGCAGAGTACATCATGCGAAATGCCAGGCTGGCTGAAGCACAAGCTGGAATCAAGATTGCCAGGAGAAATATCAATAACCTCAGATATGCAGATGACATCACCTTTATGGCAGAAAGTGAAGAAGAACCAAAGAGACTTGATAAAGGTGAAAGAGAAGACTGAAAAAGCTGGCTTAAAACTCAACATTCAGAAAACTAAGATCATGGTATCCAGTCCCATTGCTTCATGGCAAATAGATGGGGAAACAATGGAAACAGTGTCAGACTTTATTTTTTTGGGCTCCAAAATCACTGCAGATGGTGATTGCAGCCATGAAATTAAAAGACGCTTGCTCCTTGGAAGAAAAGCTATGACCAACCTAGACAGCATATTAAAAAGTGAGACACTACTTTGCCAACAAAGGTCCATCTAGTCAAAGCTATGGTTTTTCCAGCAGTCATGTATGGATGTGAGAGAGTTGGACTATAAAGAAACCCGAGGGCAGAAGAACTGATGCTTTTGAACTGTGGTATTGGCGAAGACTCTTGAGAGTCCCTTGGACTGCAAGGAGATAAGCCAGTCCGTCCTAAAGGAAATCAGTCCTGAATATTCATTGGAAGGCCAGATACTGAAGCTGAAGCTCCAATACTTTGGCCACTTGATGCAAAGAACAGACTCATCTGAAAAGACCCTGATGTTGGGAAAGGTTGAATGCAGGACGAGAAGGGGACAACACATCTAAAGACCTGCCCCACCAGTTTCCCTGGAGCACAGAGTGCCTCAGTCTCCTCCGGAACTCCCTCAGGGCATGTCGAAGGTCAGCAGCTGCAGCAGCACAGGATTGAATCTCAGCAGAGGCGGATGGTGAAAGCCCTTGGCAAGCACCAAATTGTAGCTGCCAGTGTAATATCTCCAGCAGTTTCTCTGCTGTAACTCCTCCATGGGAGGATCTTTGAAGGAGCAGTTTCTGGACAGTTCAGAAGGTTCTATGGTCCTCTACTGAAAATGCAGTGTGAGGCGCTGTCCAGAGCCCAGAGGCATGGAGCTGGGTATCCTTGCTTGGAGAGCTCCATATGCCCCTGCTGCTGCTGCTAAGTCGCTTCAGTCGTGTCCGACTCTGTGCGACCCCACAGATGGCAGCCCACCGGGCTCTGCCATCCCTGGGATTCTCCAGGCGAGAACACTGGAGTGGGTTGCCATTTCCTTCTCCAATGCATGAAAGTGAAAAGTGAAAGTGAAGTCGCTCAGTCGTGTCTGACTCAGTGACCCCATGGACTGCAGCCTACCAGGCTCCTTCCTCCATGGGAGTTTCCAGGCAAGAGTACTGGAGTGGGATGCCATTGCCTTCTCCCCATATGCCCCTACTATGGTGAATAACCATTCCAGCTTTAGCACTGAAACTTCTGCATCCCAGGAAACTTCCCAGTTCTGAGCACATCAGAACCGACATCATCAAACCCCCGATGGTCCTGCCAAGGCAGATCTCCTCTCCACGACATTAGCACAGTTCTGCTCAAGGAGAGGATGGGTCCCCACCATTTGTTTAATATCTAAGCAAATGAGAAAGGTTGTTTGTTATCATTCTCATTTAGCGAGAGATTAAGATTTCTCACCTAGGGTTCAAGGTTTGCGTAGAAGTGAGCAAATTATAGAGACCCTAAACAGTTGTCCAGGGAAGAGAGTTACACAACATTAGTTGTTTCTAAGGCAACCACTTCCCAGATTTATGCCAGCGATTTGGAACCATTTCCCCCTAGAGCAGATGATTATATGCTCATTTATCTCCAGAGAAGCCCTTAAAACCTCTTCGTTCTCAGAAAACCCATTTGGCTTAAAAACACAATGTTTAAGATGGAGGGTTACTCTGAACATTCCCAAACCTCCAGAGAAATGTTTGTAGAGATTGCTATGTCATCCTAACATTTGGCTATGATTCCACCGGGCTTCAGTTCAGCAGCTTCAACGCTGCCGTTATGATCTGTGGCTTCGGAAGGAAGTTCTAAGGAAATATCCAAAGGGTTATTTATATGCTGAGGGCTCCACAGAACAGTTCTTAATAGACAGTGAGTCCGTGCCACAAAATGGCATCTCGCATTAGAATCGCTAATGGTAATGAGCAAAAACAAAAGGCGAATTCACCAGCCTCCACAGGCGGAATCCTAGAGGTCACTTCTGAAGGGCCGGGATGCCCAACAGCGCCCTCTGCAGGAGGCTTCAGGATTCCATGAAGAGGGCCCCTCACGCCTTCCTGTCTGGCGCATGCTCGGACCGCTGTGCTTGTCTTGACCTGTCTGTGTCCTTGTCCAGCAGGGTCCCAGCCCAGAACTTTTCCTGCACCCACTGTTGATTGCATTCAGTTCTATGACATGTGTCTGGGATTCTAAGACTGGAAGGAAATCATCTCCGTTGCATTAGAACCCTCCCACGGTAAAAGTTTGAAGGCTAAAGGACTGTGTCTTTTTCCTTTGGGTCACTCTGCCTTAGTTCGCAGCCTAGCTCCGCCACCCTATGAAGCTTATGGAGCCTCATGAGTTGCTTAACTTCACAGTGCCTGTTCCTCTGAAAACAAAATGGAAGCTCAAATCTTTAAAATGGATTAGAAGAGAGAGGATAAACAACAGCTCTTATCTCTGCACAGGTTTAGCTCCCAGTGGTTCCTGTGAATCTTTAGTTCAGTTCAGTGGCTCAGTCATGTCTGACTCTTTGCAACGCCATGGACTGCAGCAGGCCAGGCTTTCCTGTTCATCACCAACTCCCAGAGCTTGCTCAAACTCATGTCCATCGAGTTGGTGATGCCATCCAGCCATCTCACCCTTTGTCGTTCCCTTCTCCTCCTGCTTTCAATCCTGTGAATCTTAGCAACTTGAAAATTCGGAGAATGTACACCTGGTGAGGGAGCTCAGGAAAGGCCTCATGGAGGAGTTGTCTGTTTTTATTGAAGTATAACTGATTAACAATGTTATATTCATTTCAGGTGTACAGCAAAGTGATTCAGTTACATGTATATACTTTTTCAGATTCTTTTCCATTGTAGGTTATTAGAGGATATTGAATATAGTTTCCTATGCTATTTAGTTGGCCCTTGTTATTTATCAGTAGTTGCTATCTTAGCTGAACCTTAAGGAGGTTTCAATGGAGGCAGAAAAGAGTAGCATGTGATGCTGAAAAAATATAAAGTATATTCAAGAAATACTGATTAACCCATATGGGCATGGACCATGGAGGAATTCAAAGTTCTGCTATTCTATCACCAAACTTCTTCTGATTTTGAACCCCAAAGATGGCAGAATGGCTGAGATTAACTCAGAGTTCATGTCAAGAAAGAATTTGTTCCTAGCAGTATCGTGGTTTCAAAGCCCAGAGAATCAGCTAAGTAGCTTTTAAAAGCCAAAGAGATTTAGTCTATTTGAATTTGAGATTGAAAGATGAGACCTTGCAAATGTCATACACCACCTCTGTTCTGTCCCAGACAGGTAGTAGGCACTTGGCTAACTACTCCCAGTGTGCTGACTGGAATGACTGAGAGAATCTACACATAGAAAAGGCAGAGTATTTCCAACAAAAACCAGCAAGCCACAGTAGCTGAGGGAGAGTGCTCTACACAGAGGGAGAGTTGTGAAGTTCAAGCTCACTCTATGGCCCCCTGAGCCAGGGTGAGGTTCTTAAAAGAACAGAAATATGATCAATGAGGTCATTGGCGAGGCAGCCATTCTGCATGACTGTCATTTAAGTTTCTCTGCATAAGAAATTGCCTTTAAGCAGTGGTTCTCACTCTTCCATATCTTGTGGCTGAAACTAGTCTCTCTTGTCCCATCAATCACTCAGTCATCTGGGTCCAGCCATGATGGATAATATTAACATGCTTGCGGATGCAGTTATACTGTTGCATATGACCTCTCAGTTAGCCAAAAAATCTTAATACTTGGAGAAAGAGCTGGTCCAAATTCTGCCCTGATTGCCAAGAAAAATTATGTAGGTTTTCAAAAACTAAATAGCATTAAAATAGGTTACAGAGCAGGCAGAACTATTATAATTAAAGAGTTTTATGAAAACTAACAATCAAATACAATGTGCTGGACCTGAATAGACTCTGATTTGAACAAACCAAAGAATTTTTTAGACAATCAGGAAAATTTAAGCGTGGCACAGATATTAGGTGGTATTAAAGAATTACTCCTAATTCTGTTGGATATGAATAGTGCTGTGATTATGGTATTTTGATGTCCTTGTCCTTTAGAGACTTCTACTGAAGCATTTAGAAAATTTCTACTCTGAAATTTGGTTTAGAATATTGTAGTTACCAGGGAGGCATGGAAGGTAAGTTGTAAGTCAAAATGAAGCAAAATAGGCAAAGTGTTGAAAACTACTGAAGTTGTGCACTGGTTCATAGGTTCATCACACTATTCTCGCATCTTGCATGTGTTTGAAATTTTCCATCATAAAATTTTTCTTTTAATCTCCCCAGGCCCATTCACATTGGTCAACTACCTGGAACATTCCATTACACTGGGCTCTCAGGCAAGGAAATCCCTCTACTTACCAGATATAGCAAGCAAAGAGAGCAAAAGAGGCAGTGCCCCTGGCCACCCCTTCTTCACCTATTGTCCCACTGCTGAACCCAAGACTCCGCACTCTCTCAATGTGAATATGTTCAGATCTGCTACTGTATATGTGAGCTCTTAATCCATGTCTTACCAGTGTCTAGGCTGACACCTCCATGTTGTCCCAGAGAAACTCGCAACAGCCCAGACTGAAACAAGGAATGTGCTTCAACAACCCTGGTCCTTGATGGGGGCTCAACCTTCTTGTACTGTGTCCCTGCCCCTGCCAATCAGAAGAGAATCTCGTCCCTAAACTCCCTCTCCCCAAAGGCTGTTGTAAGTTAGGGAGCTTCTTCTCTGAGTCCTCTGATCCCTCCCTCAGACAAGGGAGACCTTCACTGTCAATTGGCTCAACTCTTTGTCTTACTTACAGAGACGGTAGGATATAATTAGGGGAATCAAAACTTTCTACTGCCAAGTTGTTCTGACCTGTTCAGAACATCTCGTCTTTGTATAATCTAAAAGGAAGTATAATCAGCACTCCTAAACATATTTAGTACTGCTTTGCTTTAATTCAGGTAATCATACCCTGATGGAAAACCTCACTTCTTCCTTCATCTGTCAAGGAAAATTTCTAAGGTATATATATTTTTGAATGGGGAGCAACATGAGGATTAGTACAATTTAGCTTTCAGCAGATTTATAAATAATTTTAATAATATATATTATTGATAATAGGTCAAGGTAGCAGAACAGATTAAAGCTTGTGGACAAAGATCAGAAGATTGTGTGACATGAACACCCAGTAGGGCTGGTGAAAGGCGCCATACCAAGGACATTTAGGAATGGCCAGCAGAATGAGACAAGGTAAATGAATGGATTCAGTTGCATGTGCAACGGATGTGGTTACACCCATGATTTCCAGTCAAACAGTCAAGACATTTATCAGTAGGCAAGGAAAGTAGAAAATTGGGATTAACAACGTATGGCCAAGGTTACTCAGAGGATATCCAAAGGTGATAGGTGCCCATCCACTCCTGGCAGGTAGAATCATCAGGAAAAGCCCATCACACTTACTCTGCAACATGAGAAATGGGATGGAGTCAGTTTTCCTGGATAGTTGTGAAGCCAGTGTCTAGTCTCGAGGTTAAGGGGATAACCCTGGTGACACACAGCTCTGGTCAGGAGCACTGCCTGCCGGTCTCAGGAGGGCTGTGGCCTGGGGAGCAGGGCACCACAGACTAGAGAAATTTTTTGGAATGTTTGTACACAGAACTAGTGTGGGACGGAGACTGGAGGGTGCTGAGACCAGCAAAAGACAGAGAACGGCACTAATACGGCAGAGGTGCAAAAAGGAAGAAAAAAGAAAACGTGGGAAGAGCTGATAGCTACTAAACATTTACTCTGTACCAAGCCCTTTGCACATATTATCGTTATCCTCCCATCACCTTGAAAACCGGATACCATTATCTTTACTTTGCAGAAGAGGAAATGGAGATTTGCGTTACCCAGATGGTAAGAAGCAGATTCAGGATTCTATCTACTATTGGTTCTGATCTCAAAGTGTAGCCTCTTGGCTATTACTCATAAGAATGGATAGGGGAGAGGATTAAAGAAGATTAAAAAGACTCTCTCTCCTGTACCAGATGAGAGAAAACTTTTGTAAAATATACTCCAATTGGATTGAAAAAGAGAAGAATAGATATACCCCACTGCTAACTGGTGATCCACTCTCTTTAGCAGGTTATTATATAGATTCTTCTTTTTACTTTTCTGCAGTTCTTAAGTTTTCTATCATAAGCGTGCCTTGCTTTTACAATAAGAAAAAAAGTTACATTTAATTTTTTTTGGTGTGGAAGAGGTTTAGAATCCTAAACTTTCTGCCTATGTTTCCAAAAATTATCTGTCTTCTATGAAAATGCTGTGAAAATATAAGTGAAAGTGAAAGTTGTGTCCAACTCTTTGTGACCCCATGGACTTGGAATTCTCCAGTCCATGGAATCCTCCAGGCCAGAATACTGGAGTAGGTAGCCTTTCCTTTCTCCAGGGGATCTTCCCAACTCAGGGATCGAACCCAGGTCTTCCATATTGCAGGCAGATTTTTTACCAGCTGAGCCACAAGGGAAGTAAAAATATAAAGCCTTTGGTTAACTTGGCAATACAGTATTTACTCAAAGACAGCAAGGCCCAGAGGACTGGAAAGAACATCCAGAAGAGCTGTCAGCCCAAAACTTAGGGCCAAAGAGCAACATGCCCATAAGCAGAAAAACGATTGGTTTCAGATCTGCCCAGCTGTTATCTCCCTCCTGTGATTTCTCATCCTGTGAATTAGTCCAGTGCTTGTATATTTATTTTTTTAAATACACAACAGAGGAGTTATTCTCCAACTCTCTATCAGCTAAAGTATTAACAGCTTCCAGCTGAGAAACTATCTTTTCACTTTGCTTAGGCCTAATCATCATTTCTTCCTTCGAATGAGAGAGCCAGTATCATACAAAGGATTGCAACACAAAAGGCCGCGTGGGTGATTTTTTTTTATCATGTTGCTTGTAGACTTACAATGTATAATTTGGGTGTAAATCTATTTCAAGATGTCACTAATTTGGATTTTCTTTCTAGAAAGAAACCCTTGCCCCCTTCATTGTTTGAAAGCCTAAATACACATGGCCCAAACTAGGGGCACTAGCAAAAAGGAATAAAAAGGCTTCTTCTAGAGCTTTCAATTTATTTTTTGAAATCTTTATTTCAAAAATAAAAGTATAGGGATATGGAACCTTGTACTCCAAACATTAAGTAGTCTACAATGTAACACTGCGTCTCATCACCTATAAAGGAAAGTGCTACCTCTCTGATGGAAAAGTCCTGTAAATAGAAATATGAAATATTCAAAGAAGCCATCTCTTCCCCTCACCCAGGATCCCTATAAGAAATGGATTCATCCCCAGTATTGCGTTTTCTTATGTCGGTTTCATGTACCATTTACAAGTCTGTACTAGCCAGCTTACTGGGCTACAGCTTCTTGTTAATGAAACGAATCAGGAATATATTCTCTTTATGAACCAATTTTCTTTGCTCCAAGGCACAAAAACAGCCTGTGCCTGCACCAGGCAGCCCAGACAAGTATCTTGCAAATGGCTGCCTTTTGCTTTTCAGGGGCTCAAGGAGAATGGCTTCTAAGCACACTTATGACACCAACAGTTGGTTGGAGTCACTAACTGGGAGTCACCCCAGCTGCTGTCTCCTATGTCTTGGGGCACTCCTTTTTGCCATTCTTTGACACCCAATAATCTTTGCCAGCCTCTGCTTTATTTTACTTTTTTAAAACTTAAAAGTAGTTTATATAGAGTGAAGTAAGTCAGAAAGAGAAAAAATAAATATCATATATTAACGCAGATATGTGGAATCTAGAAAAGTGGCAAAAATGAACCTATTTTCAAAGCAGAAATGGAGACACAGATGTAGAGAACAAACACGCAAACACCAAGTGGAGAGAGGGGTTGGATGAAATGGGAGATTGGGGTTGATGTGTGGATAATGCTGTGTATGTAGTAGATAGCTGGTGAGGACCTGCTGCATACCATAGGGGGAAAAAAGTACAGTCTATCAGACATATATCAAGTTAACCTTAAAAGTGCATTCCAATATACATTAAGTGCAGACAAACATTGTTTGATTCCCCTTCCACGAGGTACCTAGAATAGTCAAATTCATAGAAAGGGAGATGCCAAGGGCTGGGGATGGACGGTGGGAAGAGGGGATGGGGAGTTAGTGTTTGATGGGAACAGAGTTTCAGTTTAGTAAGATGAAAAACTCAGGAAATGAATGCTGGAGAGAATTGCACAACAATGTGGATGCCCTTATGCCACTGAGCTTTACAGTTAAAAGTGGCCAAAATGTGCGTTTTATATTATGAGAGTTTTACTGCAATAAAAATAACATTAAAAAATTAGTTCTCAGAAAGTAATTTGAAACGTGGTCTTCTTTTCAGTGAAGTGATTGCTATCTTGAGGAGTTTTCCTTCTCCAGAACTCTCTCCTCACACTTGCCCCACCCCCAGGATACTGTTAACTGTGAAATGCGGAAGTGCCCCCTTATCCCTGGGGGGTTGATACGCCCAGTGGATGCCCATATGGTACCAAACTCCATATGGTGCCAAAAGCATGAAAGTGAAAGTGTTAGTCACTCAGCCGTGTCCAGCTCTTTGAGACCCCATGGACTGTAGCCCACCAGACTCCACTGTCCATGAGATTCTCCAGGCAAGAACACTAGAGTAGGTTGCTATTCCCTTCTCCAGGGAGTCTTCCCAACCCAGGGATCGAACCCAGGCCTCCTGCATTGCAGGCAGATCTTTACCACTGAGCCACCAGGGAAGAAGCCTTTATGTCATGAAAGTGAAAAGAAAGTGAAAGCCGCTCAGTCATGTCTGACTCTTTGCAACCCCATGGATGATACAGTCCGTGGAATTCTCTAGGCCAGGACACTGGAGTGGGTAGCCTTTCCCATCTCCAGGGCATCTTCCCAACCCAGAGATCGAACCCAGGTCTCCCGCATTGCTGGATTCTTTACCAGCTGAGCCACAAGGGAAGCCCCCTTTGGTGGTGATGGTGGTGGTTTAGTCACTAAGTCGTGTCCAACTCTTGTGACCCCGTGGGCTGTAGCCTGCCAGGCTCCTCTGTCCATGGGAATTCTCCAGGCAAGAGTACTGTAGTGAGTTGCCATTTCCTTCTCCAGAAGCCCCCTTTATGTTATATCAAAAACATAAACCACGTTTTTTTCTCTACTAATAGACAGGTAGCGTGCACAGCATGGAAACATTAGCAAAGGGATGATTCACATCCAGGGTAGAATGGAGAAGGACTGGTGTAGGGTTCATCACACTTCTCAGAAAGGCATGCAATTTCAAACATATGAATTACTTATGTCTGTAATTAATATTTTGGACTGCAGTTGACTGCGGGCCACTGAAACCACAGAACTTGAAAGTATGGAAAGAGGGGGACCACTGTACTCAGAAAAGCCACAGTCTAAAAAGGAACACCTTGAATTGTGGAATTCCATGAATTGACTTGAAAGAAAAACGTGGAGAGTCAAGAGCACAGAAGCAAATATGTGACCATCTCAGGTCAGTGGCAACATCTTCCTATACAAAAGGCAGGAACGTGTTCATGTGTCCATGGTGTAAATTCACTTTCTTCTCCTGCAAAAATGGTAATAATAATAATATGGGCCTCATACAGTTGCCATGAGAATTAAATGAAATAAGGAAAGGGAGCCCCTGGCAAACAGAAAATAATCAATAAATGTTAGCTTGTTAGCCCTCTTCTCTGCCTTTCCTTCTTTTATTCACCCATTCAATTAATATTCAATAAACCAGCTTCTTCCCAGATTTGAATCACTTCCCAGCGGTGATATGAGTTAGAGCTTTGGGACAAGCTTGGTCTCCTCCAGGCAAATAGCATACAATTTAGTACCCCTTAGCATAATGCAATAATTGGTCCCTCAGGGGCCTGAAAGAGTTAATGCAGTATTGTAGGGTTTAATCTACTGCTTTCTGACAAAAAGAGCTTTAGTATTTTTTAATATATAAGTTCCCTAGAACCATAATACACAACCACCTCTCTCTCTCTCTCCTTCCCATTTTCCCTCCCTCTCTTTCTTTCTTTCTCTCTTCATCATGCACACATAACCACACACTCACACACACTGCAACTCCCCAAGGGCTATAAGATAGATTAGATGATAAGCTTTAAACAATCCATTTAGAGTTTACTGAGGGCTTTTTCTGATCAAAAAAGCAATATACTTTAGAAAACTTGAGAAGTTCACAAACTTAAATAAGACATAAGTTTTTTTTATAATCTTTACAAACCCGCTCAAGATAGTTCTTAGGAAACACTGCAAGTATTTTGCTCAATTTTCTCCCAAACTTTTTATTCTTATATGATACATATTCCATAATGCATATACTATCATATAGACTTCATATATTGTGTATGTTGCTTTTATAATTAAAATTGTATCATAAACATTTTTCTAAAAGTCATTGAAATTCATTAAAATGCTTTAGCAACAATCAAATATTCCATCATATGGACATCCCATGATTTGTTTACCATGAGTCTATTGTGGGACATTTAGGTAATTTACTTTTTGTTTCCATTATAAACGATATTGAGACATACTACTTCATATATGGGCTCCCCTAGAGGTTCAGACGGTAAAGAATCTGCCTGCAATGAAGGAGACTTGGGTCTGGAAGATTCCCTAGAGAAGGAAATAATAATAATAATTTTATTATTTTATTTATTTTAATAAATGAATTTATTTTATTTTATTTACTTTAATAATAAAATAATAATTCCCTGGAGAAGGAAACCACTTCAGTATTCTTGCCTGGTAAATTCCATCGACAGAGGAGCTTGGTGGGTTACAATCCATGGTGTCATAAAGAGTTGGCTATGACTGAATGGCTTTCACTCACTCACTCACTTCATATATACCCTTGTAAATTCATTTATTTCCTTAGACTAGATTCTCAGAAGAAAAACTATCAGATAAAAAAGTACAATAATGTTCAAAGTGTTGATGAAGATCATCAAATTGCTTTACACAAGCCAGCAGTATTAGGTAATCTCTTTTCACTGTACTCTGGCCAGCCCTGAGTATTTATACTAGATGACCTGTGTTGATCTGACAGGTAAACATTTTATTTTTGTTTTAACTTGCATCATTATGATTACTGATGAGGTTGAGCATTTATTTCTGTTTACATGTCAATTGCTCCATCTGTCCTGTGAATTGTAGTTTTATATTTTTGCCCATTCCATTGAAAGTTAAAGGTTTTATTATCAGTTATATTAACTCACTATATTTTAATATTTTCCCACTGTTTTATTTTTAATCTGAAATATCTGTTCTGTAGAAAAAGGGCATAGAGCTCAAGAAAAGCTAAGGTATTCTTCTTATTAATAAATATATCCCATCAAAATATCAATAATGTATAATTTCCTTGTTTGTGTTTAAATGTTCATGAATAGATGTCTACTCACCCTTAAAAAGCCTTATTTTTCAAAACTTTTATACCTACTCTAAATTATTCATTTCTTCAGTTAAACTCTAGAATTATTTGGTCCAAATCTCCAAAACATAATTTATATGCAAATTAATGAGCTAGTTGCCTTCCCAATATTCCTTTACACTTTTTTCCTGATAGTAGAGCCCCTGTTTTGTTCAAGGGGAAAATGGGAATCATTGTTAGTGACAAATGTATTTCCTGGATTCCACTGTAATTCGACTCAGCAAGGTAATCAGTTTCGGTCAATGAAATTGTTGCACATGTGCTCAGTCATGTCCGACTCTTTGGGACCCCATGAACTGTAGCCTGCCAGGCCCCGCTGTCCATGGAATTTTCCAGGCAAGAATACTGGAGTAGGTTGCCATTTCCTCCTCCAGGGGATCCTCCCGATCCAGGGATCCGACGCACATCTCCTGCATCTCCTGCAATTGGCAGGTGGACTTTTTAACCACTGTGCCACTTGGGTACCCACCCAGTGACGCAGAAGTGGTTTAAAAATATGTTCACCAAATTCTTCAGTACTCCTCGTTTTCAAAAGGCCGAAGTAACAGCCTTAGTCTTACAAGGCTGGTTCGTAAAATAATGTGATTTATGCCTACCCAGGGATCCGACGCACATCTCCTGCATCTCCTGCAATTGGCAGGTGGACTTTTTACCACTGTGCCACTTGGGTACCCACCCAGTGACGCAGAAGTGGTTTAAAAATATGTTCACCAAATTCTTTAGTACTCCTCGTTTTCAAAAGGCCGAAGTAACAGCCTTAGTCTTACAAGGCTGGTTCGTAAAATAATGTGATTTATGCCTTGCTCTCTTTCATATCACTTGTTCCTGGGGAAGCCAGCTGCCATGGTGCAAGGATCCAACACGGAGACTAGGAAGAGGCCCATGTGGTGGGTGAGTGAGGCTTCCTGCCGGTTGCCCTCTTGGCAGTGGGCAATCTCAGAAATGGGTCCTCCAGCCCTGGTCAGGCCTTTGTATGATTGCACCCCCTATCAACATCCCAACTGGAGTTATATGAGAGACCCTGAGCCAAACCCTCTTAGCTGAGTCTCTGTGTCATTCCTGATCCACAAAAACTGAAATAACAATGATTTAATTTTTATTTTCATCTGACGTATTCCTGCAGAGTTGTTGCTGTTTTACCTCTGATTAGGGAGCTATTTGTCCCACAGCAATGGATAACGGATACCTCTATAGAGGTATAAGCAGAAATGTTCTGGGGGCTATTTACTTTTCCAGATAAATGGACAAGTGGTGGCTGGCGATTCATTTCTATCTTTTCCTCTTTTACTTCTTAAATATACATGAGATGCCTGAAGTATAGCAGCCATCTTGCCACCATGAGGCAATAAGCATGAGTGTGAAAGTTGGTGCTTGAAGATGATGGAACAGAACTACTGAAAGCTGGATATGGAAAGACTGCTCAGCAGCTGGACAGTAACAGCACCGGCTGGTAAATAAGTCTTAAAACCAGCAAATAAATCACTCTCCCCATCAGAGAAAAAGAAACACTTTGTTTGAGCTACTCTTGGCCACTTGATTTGTTATTGCCACCATATGCATTTCTAACACTTGGGATCAGATGTTGCTGTTTGGTCAGCACAGAACTGGGCATTTTGTGACTATGTTCAATGTGATTTTAGAGTAATGAATGATGAATTTTAACAGCTCTCATGCCATAAGAAACAGAGACTTCTTTTCTAAACTTTGAGTTTGTAGAAATAATGGAAAGCAAATTAATAAGTGACAGCAGAATCTAGATTACCTCAGGGAAAAATGCTTCCGAGTATTTAGCATATGAACAGACTCCCGTTTGCAGCACTATTTTTGTGCTGATGTAGATTAACCAGTGGTCCAATTGCCTGCAATCAGGTATTGATCACAGTTCTTCAAAATGCCTGCGAAACACAAAATAGAGTGAAAAATGCTTTATTTTTATTTAAATTCCAAGCTCCTGCATTTTAAAGCAACTCTGCACATCTTTTATGGAATAATTAAGACCAGCTACTTTCAAAACACAGTTCATAAATGATCTTTCAACAGTATTCCCCAGTGAGATCATCCCCAATGAGATTTGGCCCTCTCGGGACATTATTTAATCTTCAAAACATGAAAATATGTTCTTTTATTTTTAACCTAACTATTTTGTTTTACAATGTATATTCTCAGAAATGGGGCCATTCATACAGCTACCAGAATGCCTAAAATGTAAAAGACACAATACCAGGTAGTGATAAGAACATGAACAACCCAAATTCTCAAACCAATGTTAATTGCCATTATCACTTTGGAAAACTGTTAGTATTTACTAACACTGAACATATGCACAGTCTTTGGCCCATCAATTCCACTCCTAAGTATGTAACCAACAGAGATGGCACATATGTTCAGTAAAAGATATGTGCAGGAATCCACAGAACAAAATTATTCATCATAGGCAAGTACTGTAAACAACCCAAATGTTCATCTGAAGTGGAAAGGATAAATGAACTGTGGCATGTTCACCCAGTGAAATTTGAGAGCAGTGAAAACGAATGAACAATTGCTGCACCAACAACACAGACTCTCAAAACCATCACATTGAATGAAAGAAGCCGGATGGAAAAGATTTACTGTTTGACTGTATTTATTTCAAGTAAAAAAAAAAAATTGAAGAAACTGACCTATCAACATAGTGATGACAGAAGTCAAAATAATGGTCAGCCTTATCAGGACAGGAATTGGAAGGCAGCATTAGGAGGGGGTGGGGGGCTTCTGGGGTTCTGATAATTTTGTTTCTTCACCTAGGTGGGGCTTTCATGCGTGTGTGTGGGCTTGGTAGCTAAATCCTATCTGACTCTTTGCAACCCCACGGACTACATAGCACTCTAGGCTCCTCTGTTCATGGAATTTTCCAGGCAAGAATACTGGAGTGGATTCTTCCCAACTCAGGGATTGAACCTGCATCTTCTGTGTCTCCTGCCTTGGAAAGCATATTCTTTACCACTGAGCCACCTGAAAAGCCCAAAGATTTTCATAGGACTGTTTATTTTGTAGTCTGTAAAAATTCATCAAGGTGCCTGTTTTTCTGTAACTGATATGTTATACTTCACTGAAAGTGGTGCCATTTCTTCCCATCTAATTTTTCGACGTGTAATATGCTTAAGTGTTACTATAAATCAGTTGCAGCTCATTGCAAATTTTGCTTCAACAAACTAAAGGCGGAAAAAAAGTTATTCTAAAACAAAACAAAAATAATTGGATCAATTGGCCCAAAGAAAGAAGAAAAGCTGGGACAGTTATGTTTCTGGGTCGGACAAAATAAATATCATCAGCAGCTTCCCTTTTCTCACCTACCATGGTAAGGAAGGGTCATAACAGAAGAGATGAAGAGCTCATCTATTTGCCCACCTTCCTACCTCGAACGTAACGTGGAGCTGAGAAAGGGATAGTATAAAAGGCTGGCAGTCAGCCAAATCTGGGTTTTCTGTCTCCTTTAATTTGAATATACTTGGTTCCACTTGCTCATTAGAAGTGTGGGTGACTGTAAGAGCATGGAGACCAACATGTGCTTTGACATCTATCAAAATTTACCTCCACACTCAAGACTCTGACTCTCAGGGAGAAAGTGTCTCTGTTCGGTTCTACTCTGCCTCTCATTAGCCTGTGGGCATCTTCTATGTCTGGACAATATGAAGAATACATGTGAAAGATGACTTCTCTGCCTTAGGGCTGTTCTGAAGCATTTTTCTGGAATTTGGAGGTCCAAGATAGTGGGATTTTGTCTTAAGCATTTATTCTGAAAAATGAGACCTCTCTCCAAAGTCTAGGAATTCTATCTCATACTTGATCTTTTTTTCCTATAAAAACTTATTCAGGATTTGCTCAGGAAAAAAAAAAAAGAAGACTCATGAAGCAAGTTAAATATTTTTAGAATAAAAAAATTTATCTAAGCCTAGAGAGCTCCTCATAGACTGTTGTGTAGAGGTGTTATGTGTTTATAACAGTTTTCACAATTTATATACGGCAAAGCTGTTTTTCCCCAAAAGGGAAAAATGATCTGGACCTTTGCTTCTTCAGGTGCCCTGAATTTGGAGGTTTAAAATAGTTCTTTGTAACACCTCCCTGGGATTCTGACAGCTGCTTCGGGCTATTGGAAAACTTTAAAGTGATTCAATAGGAAACTGCATCGCACCATTTTCTTTTAATCTGTGTACATTGTTGTCTAGTTATGGCCAGCTTTAAACTATCCAAAAGCTGGGAGCATTTTAAATCCTATTTGTTCCTTGAGTGGACTATTCATTAATGAGCTTATCTGCTTGCTTGCTTCTGAAGTTAAATCTTATTTCTACATCTACTTTTTCTAATGATTTATATTTTGGCTTTGATTCATTGGGCAAAGTGCTACATGTCTGTTTTTCAATTGCGCACAGTCCAGACTTTGGAACAAGACACCCTTAACTTAACTCTTTTATGAAGTCGAAGCCCCCAGCTTAGACTTATTTTTCCTGCAAGACACTGTTAAGGGCTAACAGGTCATATCCAGCTCTCCCTCTTCTTCGCATGCCTGCCCACAACAATAAGCTCATTCTTAATCTTCTCATAGAAGACTCAAATCCTACTTTAAGCATACTTTCATTAAACCATTCCTCACCAAGCATTCTTCTATTAATAATATGCCTTTCCTTGAAACTACAGCCCCACAAGCATCTCAGGGTTTGCAGGGCAGAACCCATTCTCAGCCCTGGAGTCCCGGATCTGTCTCTTAATGGAGGCGGGCTTCTTGACACATCTCCAGGGAGCCTTCATCTAAACCTGAGAGCTCGAGTTTTCTCTGCCCTCTGCCTGAGCTCTCTCTGAATTCTACTTTCTGATTACTCTGCTGAGCAACCTCCCGGAAGTAATCCCACCTTCCCTTACATCACTGGGCCTTCTCAGTGAGCAAGTCCGTCATCCAAACACTTTCTTAGTCATGGGTACCCACACAAGAATGACAGACATGCAATGATTGATTGGGAGCAGATGATGGGGGGAGGTGGCAGTTACACGTGTATTTACAGTAGCGTAACCCCACACTCAAAGAGTTACTAATTCTCCAGAAGAGTTTCAGAAAAGGTTTGAGATGGCTCCACAATCCCATTTCCAAAGTGATGAATACTTTCAGGTCATAATGAGTTGAGGGTGGGGTAATGAGACCATCAAACTCCTTCTGTCCTTGCCATGACCTACATCTAAAGCAGAGATCAGAGTTATTCAGCCTTTGAAGACAAGTTTTTTTGTTTGGGGATTTTCAAGTATGCTTGTCAGGTACGTACCCATCACTGGTAACATCTTCAGAATATACTTGTCATCTCCCTGACATCAGTAAATCTATGCGTTCCCAGCTGTGATTTATCTCTTGATAAATCATGCTATCAAGTTGAAGTGTGAAGCAATAGCCCCCAGACGTCAAACACCACTGAATCCGCCGTTTGGTTAATTTATTACTATTATTAGGGAACTGACAGGATTACTTCCAAAATCAAGGGCCCAGAGGTCCCAGAATTTCGTCAGGCCTTCAACACAGGAGCAGTGTTCAATCACACCCGGCTGCCCTGGCCACTTCCCCCAGCCGCCTTCTGCCCGCAGTCCCTTTGGAGAATTCTTGTTAGAGTGACTGAGCCAGGCACGGGCTCCTCTGAAGCGTTCAGACGGATAGGTAGGTCTGACAGTCAAGAGATAAAGCCTTGGGGCTTCTTTCTCAAGGAAGGTGTTTACTTTCTTAGAAGGACTGTCTCTCTCTTCAGTCCTTGACAGCTCGGCTTTATGTGTGTGGAGGTGTTGCACTAAAGACTGACATGGCTCAGGGACAGGAGCTCCAAACAGGAGGCCGTGGACATGACTTGAAATCCTGACACCGCTGTTTGCTACCTGTGTGACCTTGGACAAGTTTATGTTTCCCAGCCTTGGTATCTATAGCTGCAAAATGGTTTTAAAAAGAGCGTTGTTGAAAGGATTAATTAAGACAGGTGGACACTTCAGAATAGGTGACCAAGAATGTTTGTCACTTCCTCTCAAGACTATTTTTAAGGGCAGAATTTATAAGGATGTAGTGATGATCTTAACTTTTCAACCACTAGAGATGACCCATTTCTCAGTTATAGTACTCAGATTTGTTTTATTATGGGATTCAACCTAGCACTGGGCATTAAGATAGATGGTAAATAAAGACACCTTTGGAAGACATTTTTCACACCTTAGAACGTTAATGAGATGTAGATTAAATTCCATTACAACAAATGCCACGACCAACCCCGACCTTGCAAAAAAAGAAAGGGGAGAGGGCTGGGAAAGAGAATCTAAGCTACAGCCAAATGAATAATATTTCAGACAGTATTTAACTCTTTCAACATCCTAGCATAAACATAGTTGTAAGAGGAAATATCTAGCATAAATGACCAGGGAGCTGGTTCAGGCACATGTTGGTGGCAAATCAGAAAATGAACTTAAGCCTCCACTACAGTTCTTTCTATTCTTTCCAGTCATCTCTTTGACAAGCCACTTCCATCGCCACCTCGAGACCCTTATACTTGCCATTCTTTCCACCTGGATTACCTTCTCCTGATCTCAGCTCACCTCTCTTCACACAGATCTGAGCTCAAATGTCACCACTCTAGACTGACCTTTTCTAAACACTTCACTAAAATAGCTCCCACACTCTCAATGCCCGTCCATTACTTGGTCCATCACTCTGCTTTTTCTTTATAGCAGTTAACTCTACCTGACATATTGCCTTTTGTCTCCGGCAGCATAGTAATTTCATCAGCACAATCGATATTCGTCCAACTTATTCACCACCACTACCACTACCAGTGCCTAAAGGCTTCCCTGGTGGCTCAGAGGTTAAAGCGTCTGCCTCCAATGCGGGAGACCCGGGTTCGATCCCTGGGTCGGGAATATCCCCTGGAGAAGGAAATGGCAATCCACTCCAGTATTCTTGCCTGGAGAATCCCATGGACGGAGAAGCCTAGTAGGTTACAGTCCATGGGGTCGCAAAGAGTTGGACACGACTGAGCAACTTCACCACCAATGCCTAAAATTATTGCTAGCATATAGTAGAGAGGAAGAGGAAAAAATGTTGGTATTCTCTGCCATCACATAGAGACAAAGTGCATTCCTGCAGTCCACAGGAGTTCAGTTCCTAAAAATTCATGTCTCAGAACAGAAGGAGAGCAAATCCAAGTGAGTACTACCTACCCAACCTCATTCAGATTCTCATCGTCTCTTGTAGGAAGCCTAACTACTCCCCCTTCCCTGAGTTTATGTTCCATTTTTTTTTCCATTCCACATACTTTCTCGTTTATTTTGATCTTTTCTTTTTTAAATTTAGGTATAATTGCTTGACTTTTTATTGATGTATAAGTAGCATACAATAAAATGACTGCACTTAAAGTACACAACTTGATGAATTTAAACATCTGTATACACCCAAGAAGCCATCATCACAGTCAAGACAATGAGCAATTATGTCACCTCCAAAAGTTTCTTCATATCCCTTTGCAGTGTCTCCCTGCCACCCCTACCCCCACCTACCCCACACCATCATCCCCAGATTAACTTCTATTTTCTGTAGAATTTTATATAAGCAGAACCACATAGTATGTATTTTC
>SJYT01040110.1:53008-74685 GCA_006410635.1 Cephalophus harveyi
AGAATATAATCAATCTGATTTCGGTGTTGACCATCTGGTGATGTCCACGTGTAGAGTCTTCTCTTGTGTTGTTGGAAGAGGGTGTTTGCTATGACCAGTGCATTTTCTTGGCAAAACTCTATTAGTCTTTGCCCTGCTTCATTCCGCATTCCAAGGCCAAATTTGCCTGTTACTCCAGGTGTTTCTTGACTTCCTACTTTAGCATTCCAGTCCCCTATAATGAAAAGGACATCTTTTGGGGGTGTTAGTTCTAAAAGGTCTTATAGGTCTTCATAAAACTGTTCAGCTTCTTCAGCATTACTGGTTGGGGCATAGACTTGGATAACTGTGATACTGAATGATTTGCCTTGGAAACGGACAGAGATCATTCTGTCGTTTTTGAGATCGCATCCAAGTACTGCATTTCGGACTCTTCTGTTGACCATGATGGCTGCTCCATTTCTTCTGAGGGATTCCTGCCCTTAGACATATGAACTGTTTGAAGTTTTTGGTAACTATGAGTAAAGTTGCTCTTAGCATGCATGGACAAATTATTGTCTAGATATGCTTTCATTATTCTTGGCTTAAAACCTAAGAGAGAATGCTGGGTCATATGGTAGATGGGTAGATAACTTTTAAAGGAACTAGCAACTTGTTTTTCAAAATAGTGGCTCCATTTTATTGCATTTATTTATGTATTTTCCCATCAGCCATGCGTGAGAGTTCCAGGTGCTCTACCTCCTTATTGACACATGATATTCTGACACCAACATCTAAATAAAGAACAGAGGCTTCCCTGTCTAGTGTTAAAGAATCTGTCTTGCAATGCAGGAGATTCCAGTTTGATCCCTGGTAAGGAAGCTAAGATCCCACCTGCACTGGAGCAACTAAGCCTGCATAACACACACACACACACACACACACACACACACACATCCCACAACCACCGAGCCTGAGACCTCAATTAGAGAGTCCATCCACAGCACAGAAAGATCCCACATGAAGAACAAATCTGATTATGCCACACCTCTGCTTAAGATCAACCACAGTTCTCTGCCCCCTGCAGAATAAGACCCACCTTTCTAAGGACTTCCTCCTATCATTGATGAGCTTCCCGGGTAGCACAGCGGTAAAGAATCTGCCTGCCAGTGCAGGAGACACAAGAGACGCCAGTTTGATCCCTGGGTTGGGAAGATCCTCTGGAGAAGGAAATGGCAACCCACTCCAGTACTCTTGCCTGAAAAAAATCCCATGGACAGAGGAGCCTAGAAGGCTACAGTTCATGGGGTCTCAAAGCATCAGACAAGACTGAGCAACTGAACAACTACAAAACCCAGCACAGACACATCCTCCAGCACAATCCCCTTTCCTCACTCCCAGCCCCCAGACCTTCTCTCCCTACCTCAGGGCGCTTCCTTGGTCTTCCACACACTTGTCTGACCCTGGTCCTTTGTGCAAGCATTTTGCCAGCCTTTCACTATTAAGGGCCAAATCACACACTGCCCTAGCTCCTATGTTCAACTCTTAACCCCCAGTACCTCAGAATGTGACCGTATTTGGAGGTCGGGTTTTTAAAGAGGGAATGAGGTTGAAATGAGTGGTGGACCCTCAGTTGGTGGACACTGATCTGGACGGTGTGCTAACAAGAAGAGGAAATTGAGAAATAAACACTGACATAGGAAAGATGGTGTGAGGATACCTGCGAAGACGGTGATTAAGAAGCCGAGCAGGCAGGTCTCACACAGATCCTGTCCTCATGACCAACAGAAGCCAACCTTGCCCACACATGGATCTTGGACTTCCAGCCTCCACACTCTGAGATGACAAGTGTTTGCTGTTTAGGGTTCCAGGACTGTGGTACTTCGTTATGGCAGCCCACACAAACTAATAATACTCACCTTTTTAGCTCCTCCTCAACCACATGATTGGCTCACTTGTTAATTCGCTGTTAATTCTCCCCCCATCACTCTTGCCTGGTTTTAATAGCTCCTGTTTTAAAAATCCTTCCTATGGCACTTTGTTCATACTTCTATTGGGAATCTGACCTTTCTGTAGTAACTATTTGTACATGGATCTATCTTCCCCACTAGGCTAGAGAACTTTCCAAAGTTTTTTGTTTTTTTTTTTAGATATTTAATCTTTTTTATCCCAAGCTATCTAGCTCAGTATCTGGACAGTGTTTCTATACATATTTGTTGCGTGAAGTCTCTGAAACTAAGCTGCCTGTATAGATTTCTTTCCCCACGGCTTCCTATTATCCTTCTTCTTCTTCTTCTTCTTCTTTTTTTAAGACCATACCACTTAGCATGCAGGATCTTAGTTCCCCAACCAGGGACTGAAGTCGTGCCCCATGCTTTGGGAGCATGGACTCTTAACCATTGGACCACCAGGCAAGTCCCTATTGTCCTTTTCAAAAGAAAGAATCCCAGTAAATTCTCCTTTTGGGAATGTATGTCAATGAAATCTTTGAACATGTACATAAAAATAGATATATAAGAGTTCTTCAGAGCATTGATTATAATATCAAAAAATTGCAATAGACATAATTGTTGTTCAATAGAATTAGTTGAATAAAGTATGGTATGTTTCACGGAGTATTATTCTGCAGTCAGTAAAAATGATGATGTGGGTCTATATTTATTGACGTGAAAAATAATAGCTATCATCCCCTGCTGAATGAAAGAAAAGCAGGATACAGAACTAACTATATGTATAGTATAATAGGTTTACAAAGTTCCGTATGGGTATAGCTGTAAGTACTCATGTATACGTAAATACATGGAAGTTGGCCAAAATGATACAAAAGTTAAATCTGAGTGGTAAGATCTCAGGTGATTTTTTTCTCTATACTTTCTGGAAATGTTTGAATTTTCAAAGTGGGCATCCATTCCTTGTATAACCACAAGAAAATAATTTAAAATATTTTATTTAAGAATATATAATAATCAAGAGGAGAACATCTAGGCTCCATTTTTCCTCTAGATCAATCCCTTCACTGGAGCATGAAAAGGTGGCAATTCTTGTTACCCCTCTAATTAAGCTTCCTGAAAGCAGGTCAGCTCTGGGCACCTGCATGGCATGATTAGGAGCTATTGAGTTGTTTCTGCCCACCGGACCCTGGTCTCATCCAAAAATGAGTCCTGGAGTCAGGCTTTCAAAGCTCAAGTTTCTCATTATTAGTTATTCCATTTGGATACTTCAATTAGGCAGCTGTTAAAATTCATGGGCAAAAAAAAAAGCCTATTATTAGTTAAGGACATGATAACCCAATTAATTCCCCAGCACAAGGCTAGACCATTAAATTGTGATATGGAAAGAAGGGGAAACAGGCTGGAATTGGTGATAGATGTGGGGGAAATCCAGCATAAATAAACTCGTCCCTGGAGACAGTAAAGAAAGGGCAGGGAACAGAATGGCTGGAGAGGTAACTGCTCCTATTTTGTAACCTGCCAGGGCAAACCCAGCTCCCGAGTGGGACTCATATGGAAAAGGCTTCTCATTCTAAAAAGAGAGATTAAACACACATACACACACAGCTTGAGTCTCTGTCGGTACAGGCTTTATTTCTTTGGGGCCACATTTACCCTCACGGATGGCAATCATACGTTGAGACCAAATGTGACAAAATAATATTGTAAAGTATCACCTAGTGTTTGCCAATCCCCGTATTTCCTGCTACCCACCCCCCACCCACTGGCCCCATGGAAGATTATATTTTCCCTAGATACAGTCATACCAATATATGTCCCACTCCACATGTCCAGTGTGGCATGAACAGCCTCCCTTCCAGAGGTGGGGTCACCATTCCCTCCCCTTGAACGTGGCTGGACCTTCGTAACCACCCTGCCAAGGAGAGGATGCTTTGTGACTCATGAGGTTTGTCATAAAGGGCTACATGGCTTCTGCCTGACTCCCTGTCTCTCTCTCTCTCTTTCTTGCCCTTGGAACTCGGCCACCATGTCGTGACCAAGCGCACATTCCATGGGCTGGCCATGTGAGGATCTTCCAGCTGACTGCACCAGCTAGCCCCCCAGCCAATAGCAGCCTCCAGACACTGCCTGGACAACCTTTACCGTGATCCCAGCCCCCAGAGTTGATGACTTCCAGCTGAGGCCCTTGACACAGTGGAGTGGAAGTAATTCATTTTCACTGTGCCCTGTCTGAATGCCCGACCCTCAGACACTATGAGACATAATAAATGAGGATTATTGTTTTGAGCCGTAACTAACCCATACCCCACCCGAGTCTACCATTGCTCTCAGTTTAGGTTGTTAAGACAAAAAGGTATCAGTTATGTCTTCACGTTTCAAAGTGGTTTTTCAAGAATCATCTCTATGACAATGGCTTAAAGGGATTAAAAATCCTAGCACTTGACTAGCACACTGTCAAGAGATAAAGCCCTAAGGAACTTAGAGGCATGCTATTCATGAGTTAAGCAACAAATTTAGAAGAAGGCAAGATGTCAGAGTGAGTTTTCCAATCTAAGAAGAGATTTTAAAAGAAAAGAAAACATATTTTAATAAATGTTTGCTGGAGAGAAGAAAGTCTGAGGAGTGGGCCTGGAGGAGCCTGGAACCCTTGACAAGAGACTTTACTGCAGGAGCCAGAATTGTAGACCAGAGGGGTTGAGGACTCAAGAAAATCAGAGGGAAAATTGGACACCTCTTGCCATCATAGGCAGGTGATGACCTAGGACCAGATGAGTCTCCTCACAAGCCATAAACTCCAGGGGAAACTTCATAGCAACGAGGCGGCGGTGGGGTAGGGTGAAAAAACAACCAGTATGAACAGGATTCACCTGAAATTGATCACATTAAATGTGCCATCATGGGGTGTGGAAATACTGTATAAACTTACTTATTAAAAAAAAAAAAACTAAGAAGAGATTTTAAAAGAAAAGAAAACATATTTTAATAAATGTTTGCTGGAGAGAAGAAAGTCTGAGGAGTGGGCCTGGAGGAGCCTGGAACCCTTGACAAGAGACTTTACTGCAGGAGCCAGAATTGTAGACCAGAGGGGTTGAGGACTCAAGAAAATCAGAGGGAAAATTGGACACCTCTTGCCATCATAGGCAGGTGATGACCTAGGACCAGATGAGTCTCCTCACAAGCCATAAACTCCAGGGGAAACTTCATAGCAACGAGGCGGCGGTGGGGTAGGGTGAAAAAACAACCAGTATGAACAGGATTCACCTGAAATTGATCACATTAAATGTGCCATCATGGGGTGTGGAAATACTGTATAAACTTACTTATTAAAAAAAAAAAATTAAGCTATGCTATTTATAGACCCAAGTTGTAGCTTAAGGGATTTGTAGCATCTCCACCATTTTGATAGTTACCTCTCGGCTGAGGTTGTGACCTCCAGCGGGGGAAGGACATGAATGGCCCAGAGTAGGTACGCAATGAATTATGTGATCATGAGTAATCAAGTAAATGGAGTAAGATCACACAGTCCTTAGGCTCTATGTCCTCCGTCTGTCTTTTGTCTGTGGAAAAACTTTAGCCAAAAAATAAGTTTAATTAGAGAAGTGAGAAAATGCAAAAGCAAAGAAAAGCAGTCAGGACAGAACAATAATAGTTTAGTCATTAAGCAAAGCCAAGGAGCCTTAGTTCCTTCTCAAGGGCCATAGATAATATTCTGAGCCATATCCTTTGAGCTGTCTTATAGATACTTGAAACCCTTACCACATGGAAGAAGTTAACTATGTGACTGCCAAACTGTAGCCATGACATAAGCTGCCGTAATTCCAATTATGGAACTGCCTCAAGAAAATGGAAACAAACTGACCCTGAAACTGAAGATTAACTGTACTTAAGACAATTAAGATGACACTGATCAGATCCCCAGTGACCAATTTAAGAGGGTCATGAGAGGTGACTGTGCTCTTTCTGAATGTAGCCCCCTCCCTTAGCCTATAAAAGCTGATTGGGGGTGGGGGGAGGGCAGTCGACTTTTGGATAGGCATCAGCCCTCCCCTTGACCCCTAGTTACCACATTCAAAGTTAAGCAATCTTTCCTTTCCATCTACCTGGCCTCTTTATTGGCTGCTGCGCAGCGAGCAGTGGGACCCCACTTTCAGTTAAAAAAATGACTGAATATAGAATTCTAAACGGCTCTGTTGCAGAAATCCATGTCCTCAGACATGGATTACTTTGCCTCTCTGTCTCCAAGCGGCCAGCTCATCCTGAATAGACCCCTAACCCTCTCAGAGCCCAAGAATCCTTATCTACAAAGTTAGATGATCTCACTGTACCTCCAACTCTCATGTCTCCCTGGACTGTAGGCTCCGACAGGACAAAGATCAAGATCCAATCATTTTTATAGCCCCAGGACCTAGCACAGAGCCTGGTAAATAGCAGGCACTCGGTAAATATTTGTTGAAGAATGAGATGAACGCTATGCCATGTTTCAAAAACCTAACAAGGACAATGTATAATTTGGTTGCCTTTTCAAGTATATAAATGTTAAGTGAAAACTAAAGGGAAATAACAAACCGAGAAAGTCATAATGTCATTTTCACGGTACAGCAGCATTTCCTAACTGCCCAGCATTTAAGGAATAATGGCTTTATTGCCCGGGAGTCTGACACGGTGATTTGCTCTGACTTGCCTTTCCTGTTATTCTGACTGACAGCCTCTCTGAGCTGTCTTTTGGTGGGTAGCTGTTGCCCCTGGTGCATTTTTGATCAAAAGTACATACGTCCTGTCATCTTTTATAATCCTCAGAACTTGAAGATTGTCTTTTACTTAAGTTTTCTGAGCTGAAATTAGGTTTGAATAATAATCAGGATTGTGGATCTTCTAAAGCAAAGGGACTTTATGAGAAAATGCTATCTTATGATTCTTCCAGGCATAGAATTTCAGAGCTGAAAGATTTTCCATCCCAGGATTTTATCTTATTAATATTCTCCTTTGCAATTCAAGTACCAAGAACTGGAAAAATCTCTGATTGTCCTGCAGCAATGGCATTAAAGGCTGCTCATAACATACAGCACCAGAATTGTGCCATAATTTAGCACAATTGAAAGTTGCTCTGTGACTGCTAATTTTCCATCTAGATGATTCTGTCTCTAACTAAGAAAAGAAAAGGTAAAATCTTGATAGAAAAAAAAAAAATTTTTTTTTTTCCTAATTATTGTGAAGACTCTCAATGCTTTAGGGTAAATATACCCTTTTATCGTTGTTTCATTTTTACCAGGTTCTGTTAAAAATCCTTATGGTTAGACTGTCACAACTGACAGTTTCTCTTTTCATCTTCCCCTTGGTATACCCTGGTATAATTGGATAGTGATGGTACATTCTGTTCAAGGAGACTGCTGTATCAGCATATTCATTTTTAACCTTTATTTTCAATTATTTGCAGTTTTGGATTTTGTCCCCAAACTCAATTTGGGAGAATTCTCCTCATTTAATAAAGGAAGCTAATTTACCCATTCTACAGTAGCCAAACAATGTCATTTAAAAATATGGACGCATGCCTGTTATCCTTTAGTTTAGAAATATGCTTTTCTAATATTTTCGTCTTTAATGCAAGATTAGTTTTGCATTATTAGTTTTGCATTTTGCGTTACCTATTAGTTTTGCCATATTCTATTAATTTTAACAGCATCTCACTATGCCTTTATAGCTAGGCTAGTACAATTTGACTACAGATCTTCTAGATGAAAAGTGGTTTCATTTTTTTCCATACTCATATATAATAACAATTGCATATGTTTTCTAAAGAAAGTACCTATTCACTCTATGAAAGAAAATGTGTAGTTGTTTACCTCCCAATAGTGGTAATTCAAGTAGTTTTAATGTCATAAAGTCATGTTTCAACTCTTGCTCATAAGATTATCATATTGGGATGGAGTAGGTCACCACCAACAGGGTGTGATTAGGGAGACTCCCTCCTCCATCATGTCATCCCCACAGTGCAATATGAAATTTCCACTCTACTCATCCTTTTGACTTAATAAGCTCTCGTTTAAAATGCAGCACATTTCCTGTGGGTCACAATACATTGCCACATCATGGCAGGTGAAAACGTAGGAACTAGTTTAGGAAATCAGTTAGTGAGTTGAGTATCAAAGACTTTTTTGCCTTGAATAGTGAAACATAAGACAAACATCAAAATGGAAGTAACGAATTATATATAGCTTGTAGAAATCCTCCCCAGTAGTACTTTAAACAGGCCACTGTTGTAATTTATTTAGCATGTGTTTACTTTTAGGTAATTATCTTTGCCTGGGTTCCCTAGAGATCAGAGTCTGCGGCAAAGATTAGAGGCCAAAGCTTTCTAAGAGATGAAATCCCAGGGAAGCAAACAGGAGAGGAAAGGAGAAGGAGGAAGGGAAGATGGTGGACAGAAACACAGTGGTATACTGCTGACCTGGCTGCGTTTTCCTAGAAGAAGCAGTCCATTGTGCAGCCACAAACCCCTTACTTCTGATCAGCTGTGAACCACCATACCTGAGGAAGAAGGCAGCTGCCAGGGTCCACCAGCTCTTGTTTATCGTTGGTCTTTATCATTTATCATTGGCCCTACAAGGGTCAACCCCCCATCCACTTCTGAATTATGATGTCTCGTCCCTTGGGAAGCTGCTGGAGAAGCCATTTCACAGCCGATGATGCCACGCTTCCTCTGAGCCCAAAAGTGCTGGAGAAGACAGCACCTCTATGAGTTTGGTCAAGTCAGATCTGAGCCTCAAGAAGCCCCAGAGCCCCTGCTTCAGTGGACAAAGTGGCACCTACGCTGGAGCTCAGGCAGAGTGGTAGAAGCACAGTGATCAGACTATGGCGGTGTCTGCCAGGCTCTCCATCAGGTAGCCATGAAAGCCTGGAGGCAGGTGGGGCTGAGTAAATGGGAAAGAGGACATACAGTGGTCTCGTACCAAAAGAACTGCCATGCCTGTTTTTGCAGAACAGATCATGTGCTCCTTAATGACAGGAATCCTCTTCTCTCAGTCATCTGTGTAACCCCAGAGGCTAAGGGCAAGCTGAGCATACCAGACTGAACTCAGCCTCGTTATGATGGGTTTTTAAAAATGTTCACCAGGCCTAACCATTCTGTGCACTAGGAGGTTAACTGTCACAGTCAGATGGGTTCATCCATCTCAAATGCTTACCTAGCACTTTGGGAATGTCATTCTTTCATGTGGAGTCCATATCTTTAAAAACAGGAGGGAAAAAAAAAAAAAAAAAAAAAATGCAAAACAAATGCATTCCCAGGACTCTAGAGCAGTTAAGAAGACAGGTTTTGGAATCCAACAGACCGAGTGATAGATTTGTGCATCTTCAAGCAGATTACCTCACTAGGTGTTGGTTTGCTTGTCTGAAAAATGGGGATAACTGTATCTGTGTCATTGCACTATTAAGAAGCTATTGAGTTGTGCCCTGTCACTTTGATTAACTTGGGAACTGTATCTCCCAGACACCTGTTTCCGGTATGATTCCAGGTTAAGATCGGCCAAAAAAGAACTTGCCCAAAATTTAGGAGGTGGGTGTGAAGCAGAGAGGAGGGGAAGGGCAGGACCGAAGGTCTCCTTCAGTGATGGTGATCCAGCAGGGCCAGGTGGGTCCCAGCCGGTTCTCACTTCCCTCTGCTCCATCTCAAACTTGTCTCCTTCTCCCCAAAGGCCAGCTGTCCTCAGTAACAGTGGCCCATCCCTAGACCTCAGCAGCAAATCCATAGCAGCAGCTGTTACACAGACACAACATCTTCCCTGGTCCCCACGGAGAGCTTCCCCTTCTACCTTCCACAACTGCACACACTTGGCTTCTGGATTCTTCGACAAGACCTGCCTTGTCCACCAGTGTTTCCAGTAAGTGACACCTCATCCTCCAGCTCCTTCTTCCAGACTTTCATTTCCCCAGCTCCTTCCACAATTGTGTAATACACCTGCTAGAGTCCGATTTGTAGACATCGCTAATTTCTGCAGGGTAAATACTCCCACTTTTCAGGTTACCGACATTAAGTCACTGGAATTGGGAAGAGAGTCCACAGTGCTCCCTGGAGCTGGTACAAGCCAGCCCCAGGGAAATGCTAAAGAAACCCCTCTCCCACGCCACACCCAGTGGCTCTGCTTCCCTGGTGAGCTTGACTTGTACAAAGGGCTTAGAGGACGATGACTGTCATGCCCAATATGGCGCCCGACACACAAGAAACCCTCCATAAATTAAAGTGAGTGTGTTGCGGCTACCAGTCCTCCTGTTTGGTTTAGATCTGAATCTGCTAAAGGCATGTATTTACTTGCAACCTTCAAGGAGAAAAAAAAAAATAGGTCCAGAGATAGAAGAATTTTCCAACTAAGGCAAGAACAATTTTTACATACATTAACACAAGGCTGTTGCCTTTCTTTACAAATTAAGTAAACAAAAATTCCATTTCCGGCAAAACAAATATGGATTAAGTAAATACCAGAATATTTTGCACGTGCAGCAGTGGAAGACGCCATTCTATGAATATTAAGCAGCAATTTTGTAGTTAGCATTAAATGACCATCCCAGGGAGAAATTTATAATTAGTGAATCGAGAAGCCTCTAGCTCCTTTCCAATAAACTTGATAACTGACAAAGCTTGTGTAAATTTAAATTTAAATACTGCTCTTCCCCTCCTGTCTTCTTCTTTTAACTGTGTTCTTTGCTAGCTCTGTCGCTGTGACCACAGAATGTAAATATCCTTATCTGATCAGTGAAGCTCTTTCAAAATTCAAAGCACTTGACATATAGGAGTTTTTCCTTCCTGAGCTTATCAAATAGCCTGATGACTCAGAGTTGCTTTTCATTTTTACCAAAGGGTTTTAAGCTTTTAATTTTTGTCTCCCCAGATGAGAATAACTAAGTCAATGCTTACTTTGGAACTGATTGTGTTGTTAAGTTTATTAGACATGAAAACACAGTAAACTACCCATTCCCTCTCACCTCAGAGCAGGTAAAACTTTCAGCCAAATATTGCTAAGAGAAAATATCTCTCCACAGATACTGTGCAAATTCTTTTTTCTTTGCCTTGAAGCTACATTATTTGCTGATCCTCTTCTTTGCTTTACAAGAGTCTACATCTGAAACCTCTGTGCTCTGCAAAGGACGCTTCTCTGTTTCAGGGCCTTCCTTCAAACGACAGAGAATTTTCAGTTGCTCAGTCAACGATTGTTCAAAATTTGTCTTTAAGTCATCAAGCTTATTTCTGAGGAGATTTGATTTCCTCCAGAGTGCACTCTCTACAAACAGCGGCTGCCTCTTCTAGTCACCCAGAGGTGACTGTTCGTTCTTTGTTCTGATCTCTCCTTCTGTCTCTTTGAACTCCAGTGGAGCCATGGGAAGGATTTTATAAATCCTAGCTCAGATGGGAGCGGGTAGAGAAAGCAAACAACATCTGGGTTAGCTGTAACCTGAACAAAACATCGCTTATTGCACAGAACTCACTACATCTCTGTTATTTCTAATATAAACCTATCAAAATGAAGAAGGGGAAGCCATTGCAGGCAAAAGAAATAACATATGCCAAGGCGTGGTGATAAGAGAAAAAATACTGCAGTTCAGTATCAGGAAATGAGTCAAAGATGGAAGGATAGGGGTAGATTCCACAATTCTACAAAACATGGTACCGTGTCTGCTCTTGACCTTGGATTGGGGGAGTCTCCATTTGCCATCCTTAGATTAAGGAAACGTTTAAACAGGAGAATTCTTCCCTGATAGCTCAGTTGGTAAAGAATCCGCTTGCAATGCAGGAGACCCTGGTTCGATTCCTGGGTCGGGAAGATCCCCTGGAGAAGGGATAGGCTACCCACTCCAGTATTCTCGGGCTTCCCTTGTGGCTCAGCTGGTAAAGACTGTGCCCGCAATGCGGGAGACCTGGGTTCAATCCCTGGGTTGGAAAGATCCCCTGGAGAAGGGAAAGGCTGCCACTCCAGTATTCTGACCTAGAGAATTCCATGGACTGTAAAGTCCATAATGTTGCAAAGAGTCCAACATGACTGAGCAACTCTCAATTTCCTTTTCAAACAAGAGGAAGGAATCGAGGGAGGCTGGACAATGGAGATGTCTTTCTTTGTACTTTGCATATGCAAAAATAAATGGCATCAAAATAACTGTCTCACATCAAATTGCTTAAATGTTAATAGATCTTGAATCCCAAGCTAAGGCTTTGGACTTTGTTGGACAGGAAAGAGGATTCCACTGTATGGTCGTCACCATGGAAGTGTTGTGAGCAAATTGAATCTGGGATCAGGACTGGAGACAAGGTTCCACTAGGTACTGCTGCCATAAGCCATGGCAGAAGTGTCGGAGGCTTGAACTAAGGCAGTGACGGGGGGATGGAGACGCGGGCAGGCCTTAATAAGAAACTAAGCCTCGAGGACTCCAGGACTCAAAGACGTCTCTGTGAATCTGGCTTGGAAAATGGGTAATTTCTGCTTCAAAGAGAGAATAGAGTAGGAGGGAATGCCGGGAGGAGGAGGAGCTCAGCTTTTGACCTACTGAACTTATCAAGCTCGGAGACGGACCACAAAGGCAGTGGGAAGTACAAGCCAACACTGCGGGTTCCCAGGTCCCTTCCTTCCAGGCTGCTCATGCTTCTGCTCATGCCTTTAGGACACCTGTAGGCCTTGCCCATCCCCATACACTCACGTCCCACTCTTCTGAAGGGATCTTATTGGACGGAGGAAGTCAACCCCTCTCCAATGTAGAAGCCACTCCCCCGATCTGTATCTTCAGTTCAGATATATCTCCTGAGGGCCAGAGCCTTAAATCTAGCTGCTTACGAAGCATCTTCATCACCCATCCCTTAGGCACCTTACTCCACATCACCAGAATCCCATACATCATCTCCCAGCCCATCCAGGTGGCCCTGCCCCCACTCTGCACTCTCTCCTTTCATCGTGATCCACAGTCTCCTAAGCCAGAGACCTGGGCTGTCAGCCTGCCTGCTTCCTCTCCTTGGTGGCCACCAAGTCTGGTTGACTCGAATCCGCCTTCTCTGTCCACTTCATCCTCTCCTCTGCCCCCGGCCCCAGTCTCAGGTGGTCCTTCCTGTATATCCTGGACTTTTCCAACAACCTCCCGCCTGGACCCTCTGCTTCTCATCTGGCCCCCTTCCCAAATTATCTGGGTTGCCAGAAGGTTTTGTTTTTTAATTCACATCTGGTCCTGCTGCTTAAAATACAAATCTCTGTGCCCTGGAGGATAAACCACAAACTTCTGGGCGAGGCGCTGAGGTCACTGCTGTTCAGGATTTGCACATCTCTCCAGCCTCCTTTCCTAACCCAGCCCTCACCCCCGGTGGCTGCTTTGCCGCTTCTCCCTTTCTGCCTTTGCGCGCCACTCCCCCTTGACCTTGTCTACCCCAGGGACTTATCCTTCATGATCCACTGAGAACTTTCTGTCTTCAGGCCGAGGTGACGGCTTCCATGTCTCCTCTTCTGCAGCACCTCATGCATCCCTCTAGTCGAGAACTCCTTTCATTGCTGGACTCACTTATTTACTTATCTCGTCCCCCTCCTAGACCCTAATCCCTTCCAAGGTAGAGATTGTGTTCTTCTCCCCATCTCTTGGTGTGGTGCCTGAAATACAGCTGTCTTTTCATAAGCCCACTGCATCAGTAAATGAACAGAACAGATATGACGATGACAAAGAGATTCACTCCGATGCTCCTCCTGGAAACTGGCTATGATTTCTCACTCTCTCTTCTTCTGATTCAGCAGGTTATATCATTCTGAGCCTCCTGACAGCCAATGCATAAAGAGAAATAATAAAGGATATGGCATTGTTGTCTGAAAAAAAGCAAGACTTTCACTTCTTTGACAATATTTTTTTCTGATGATAAATTTTAAAAGAAATCCATCGCATGAGTTCTTGTGCAGGAACATTGAACCACATAATGGGCAGTATCTTTAAGCAGTTTTTACAGAAGCTACAGAAATATTCTTCACTTCAGTGTTTCGAATATTAATGCTTAAAAAAAAAAAAGATAAAGATCTGGCACTGAAACATGATTCATGAAACACTTTCCACTGGGAAAGGCTAAGCTAATGAGACCACATTTAGAACATTCTGGTGATCAAGGATACAGCTTAGCACATGGAGGAGACTGCACATCTATAAACTCTGTTTCTCAAGTATCAATTGTCTCAGCCAGGCTTTGACAGGAACTAAATGACAACCCCAAATTGGATTCTCTGAGAGCCTGGAAAACTCCCACTCATTCAAGGGTAGTTATTTGTAGCATGTAAATTCTTGCCAGATTGAGAGAAGAATTTGGCCCATTGAATAAAAATAGACAAATGTTCAGAAACTGGAGGAGGAGGATAGGAGAGGTTCTGGGTTGATTGTTCAACCATACCATTTGTGGTGTTTTTTTTTTTTTTTTTTGAAGTATAGTTGATTTACAATGTCTTTTTAGTTCCAGGTATACAGCAGAGTGATTCAGTTATATACGTATGCATTCTTTTTCAGATTCTTTTCCCTTAAAGGTTATTAAAAATATTGAGTGTAATTCCCTGTGCTATACAGTAGGACCTGGTTGGTTATCTATTTTATATATAGTAACCACACCATTAGTTTTTATTGCAATGCATCAAGGCACTAAAAAAAAAAATTACCACTATGTGGGTTTATCACTGGCCCACAAGTGCACCCAAGACTAGGAAAATTTACCTGCCTATGGATTTGTGTCAAAAAGCACTCGGCACTTTCCCCCAACCCGAGCCTCTACCTACAAAGACAAATATTAATTTATCAAGAATTAAACCTCTGGAAATGAGACTTGGGAGGAGAGGAGTGGAGTAAATTGGTATTGGACGAATAAGGTACCTAAATAGCTAAGCGTCCTTCAGGAGGCTGAACACAATAGAAAATTTCATGGTAGTCAGCACCCTGCTTGCAAGTGGGAAGCACAACTGCAGATAAGAGTTCAAATCAGACGGGTGTCAGGCAGAGCCTGCAGCTGCAGACTTCCTCATCTCTAGTTCCATTGTGTCCTTGTTCTGACAGAAACATCTGAGTGGGGCAGAGTCGAAATTCAGTCACAAGAATAGTCATTAAAGCAATCATCAGAACCCAAAAAAAGACTTTCACAATGATAAAAAAAAAAGCAAAAAAAATTGTTGCAATAATTATTTTCACCTATTCATCTGCTAAATATTGAGACCTCCTATATAAAGAAAATGAAAGAACTCTAACTTCTAAAATAAAGCTGCTAGAAAAATGTCAGCAAAGCAGTTTTCCAGAGCAAAGAAAGTGGATGTTGCTTTCAGTATATTGATTGATACGTAATCCAAACATATTGACTTATGTGTAATTAACAAAAGAGTTTAATTAATCTGCTGATTGAAAATGTCATCAATCTTATTCAAGAGCATTTTAATTCAAAGATAATATCATTATGAGTATTATGCTCAAGTAATTTCACTTAATTAATCACAAAACTTGTTCTCACATATGCCTTTCATCTCCATAAATCATAAAATAACTGACAAATTTTCTTTCTAGGAGGAAATTAAAGATATCAACTTGAAGCACTTTATTTTATATGATTGCATGATGTGTTCTGAAATGAAAATGATATGTTTCAAAAGATACCCTGTTTCCATTTCTCTCTGCTTATATAGTTGTGTAAGATGACAGTTCTTGGAGGAGCATTCCTGTATCCACAAATAAAATTCTCTAAATTATTTTAAAGGAAAGGATGTGTTTTTTCAGGTTGGAGGAATATCTGAGTTTGTTTTTCTGAAAACTTGGCAGAACAACAAGGACCAACTACTGAATAATCATTCAAATGACAAGTCTTCATTAGGTTGAATTACTGAAATGAAACTATTTCTCTAATTGTCATTCTTCTCTCATCCTATATAGCAAGCTAAAATGAACAAAATACACTTGGAGCCTGGAAAGAAGGTCCCCCAAAGCCAATTAATGCTCCCAAGTTAGGAAGATACTAATTAGCAATTATTTCTGCCCAGTGCTGCCCAGGCATCCCGGGTTGCTAAATCTCCCTCTTGCTCTTAATCATCAGAGTACACTCACTGAATAGTGATCATTCTTTCTAGGGTGGTTTGGAGAAGATGTGTCTGTATAATACTAAATGACCTTCTTCCTCATCCCTGAGAAAGATAAATTGTGTGCAGATAAGGAAAAACCAAAGCAGGTATAGGGGTGAGAGATGCATTTTTAACAAATGGAGCTAAGTTATAATTGAGCAACCAGAGAAGGGTGAAAAGCAGCAAGAAGGAAATATGCAAGTAGAAAAGAGAGATGGTTTAGAAAGAGATGCAGGAAAAGAAGTGAGGAAGAAACAGGCCAGAAGGGTGCAGCATGATTGCTCTTTTTTCTGGCACTTTCTCCCCAGTAGTATGAATCAAACTGCAGTTCATACAGTGAGACCTAATTAAGCAAAAACTCCCTTTCCAGGAACCCTAAAGTCACTCACAGATCCTGGTGTCTTTAGTAATCAAAATGCCAAGAAGATGTTTTAGTCTAAAGAAAGGCGATGTTGAGCAAATTCCAATGCATTTTCAGGATACTTGTGACCACAATTCTCATTCCCTCGTTTAAGCACAATTTCCCTGAAATAACTAAATAAATTGGATGAGATATTTTTCCCCATGTCCAAGGGAAAAGCTTAAAATATGAAGTAGGGTAAAAAATACCCTTTTCATTTGTAGGTTACAGAGTCCTTAAATTGATACATGAATCTTCAGGGAGATTCCCTGGTAGACAGTGATTCTCACGGCCAGCACATTTTTCTCATGAGGACTACATGGTTTTACCTTTATTGAATTAAATTTAACAAATATCTATTGAGCTCCTATTATATCCAGGAGAGTATGCTATGAGTTATAGAGTAGTCAGATATAAATAATGTCTGTCTTCAAAAATTTTACCATTTTGGAAGCATGAGAATGGAGAATAAAGACAAATAGACATATTAACAATTGAGTCTAACAGAGATAAAATAATGTAAGGTCCATAAAAAGATACAAACTAAATGAGATAAGGTGTCAGGGAGGGTGTCTGTTCAAGCAGCTAAAAGAAAGTATCATAGACTTATAAATAACAGACATTTATTTTCTTATGGTTCTGGAGGCAGAAAGTCTGAGATCATGGTCTGGTTCTGGTGACAGAATTCTTTCGCTTTGTAGACTGCCAACTTCTTTTTGTAGTTTCACACAGTGAAGAGCAGAGAAGGGAAGCAAGCTCTTGGGGATCTCTTGTTATTAGGGCACTAATTCCATTCCTAGGGGCTTCATCCTCATCACCTCATCCAATGTTAATTACCTGCCAGATTCCCCACTCCTCAGTTCAGTTCAGTTCAGTCGCTCAGTCGTGTCCGACTCTTTGCAACCCCATGAATCGCAGCACGCCAGGCCTCCCTGTTCATCACCATCTCTCGGAGTTCACTTAGACTCACTTTCCATCGAGTCCGTGATGCCATCCAGCCATCTCATCCTCGGTCGTCCCCTTCTCCTCCTGCCCCCAATCCCTCCCAGCATCAGAGTCTTTTCCAATGAGTCAACTCTTCGCATGAGGTGGCCAAAGTACTGGAGTTTCAGCTTTAGCATCATTCCTTCCAAAGAAATCCCAGGGTTGATCTCCTTCAGAATGGACTGGTTGGATCTCCTTGCAGTCCAAGGGACTCTCAAGAGTCTTCTCCAACACCGCTCCTAGTACTATCATATTGAGGGGTAGTTTCCATAGCACAATTTGGAGAAAGATGCAAACATTCAGTTCACAAGCAGAGGCAGAGATGATATCTGGTTTCTTTGGGAAGGGTTCATTCATTCATTTAAAAATCAGGTCATGAACTCTGACAATAGCCCATGCCCATCCCTGTATTAGGATTGGTACACGGTGGTGAACAAAACAATCAAAAGGGAAAACTGATTAAGTACCAAGTTTAACATTAGGTATTTTTTTCTTTCAGTGGCTTATTACATATTCTTTCCATATGCTCACAAGTACATGAAAGTGTCAGGTTTATTTTTTGACAAACAGACGGTAGAACATGTTGCTCCTTGTTTTAATTTGAATTTTGCAAATAACTAGTGAAATGCAGAACTTTTCGAACCTGTGTTTATTTTTCATTCACATCTCTGCTGTGACTTGCCTTTCAAAGCTTTGACACTTTTTTTTTTCTGTTTTTCATTTGTCATTTTCATATTCATTTGCAGGGAGGGTATATTTATTCTGGATAGTATGCCACCATATACACAGAAAATACCTCTTCTTGTCCCTAGGTTGTTTTTAAACTTTGTCTATATGGTATGTTGCCTTCTGGAGTCAAATTTATCTACTTTTTCTTTAATGGAGTGTGCTCTTTGATCTCTTTAAAGAATTCATTTCTTATCCCAAGTTTACATTTTTTTCAATATTTTCTACATTTTATTCAACATACTTTTTCCAGGAGTATCTTTCACATATTTGTCTGGAATTCATTTGTGTCTGGTGTAAAGTATTCATCTAATTTTCATTTGCTTTGCTTGTAAAAACTCAAGTGTCACAACACCATGTATTTTACAGATTATCTATTCTCCCACTGATTTTGATGTGCCTTCAGTAACAGGCCAAGTTCCATTTCAAGTTATTTTCAGGGATCTCTACACTATTCCAAAGGCCCACTGATAAATTCCTCTGATGTTTTCTATTTTCTGGGCTTTCACTCTATTTTGTTTACTTTCTTGTCCTAGTTTGTGTCCATTAATCACACTTCCTTCATTTTCTTTATCTTCCTTTACCCATTTACTGTTAAGCAGTCTACGTTTGTTTCTTTAGTGATTCATAAAGATGTGGAGATACAGAGTCAAATTTATTTTTTTCTATCAAAGTTACTACATGTATCTGCCTTCCTTCCAAATCGAACTAGGACCTTTGCATACTTTGATTCCCTTCAGCATTTTCCCACCCAGCTCCCCTGCTATTGTGCTTAGTGTTGTTAGTTTGTTTGATGTTTGGTTCATTTTGTCTTAAGCACATATTATGACAATATTATTAGTCTCATTGATTATTACTCTTCTCAATTCTCATTTAGATTACATCACCACAATTTATTCGTTCCCTTTGTTATTGGCATCCCACATCTTCCTCAAATACATTTTTCTTCAAACTAAAGTACATCATTTAGCAATCTTTTTAGTGAATGTGATCTATTTAGGTTACTGTGAACAGTAAACTTCCTGACACCTAGTTAGCCTAAAATGCCTTTATCTTACTTTCACTCTTTTATCTAATTTTCTGAACAGGCAAAACAAGCACTTGATACAAATTCAAGAAGTACAAAAAGCCTTACTTTTATTTATTTATTTTTTTTTTAGGGCTTCATTTCTGCTTTATTTCTTTCTTATTTCCTTTTTAGAAACATTTAATTTTTGTAAACAAATAATATGTATTCATAGTTTAAAATTCAATAGTGTTGGGTTAGGGTTGTTCATAATACAAAAGAGCATCTTTCCTACCTCCTAGTCCCTTTCTCCAGAGGCAAGCACATCTAGTACTTTTGGGTATGTCTTCCCCTATTTTTTTTTTTTTTTTTACTTTATTTTACTTTACAATACCGTATTGGTTTTGCAATACATTGACATGAATCCATCATGGGTGTATATGAGCTCCCAATCCTGAATCCCCCTATAATAGATCAGCTCATTATAGATTTCTAAGTTCCTAATTATTTGCCCTTAGGACTTTGGAAATGTATTCCATTACCCGATGACAACTATTGCTGCCAAAGAGAAGTATGCTGCCAATCTTATTACTGTGTAATTATAGTTAACCTTTTTATCCCCTGCCCCACATGGACTCTCAGGATTTCTAACTACACTTGATATTCTGCATTTGGACTATTAGAAGTCTAGGTGTGGAGTTTGTCTATCTATCCATTCATCTATCTATCTCTATTTTTCTATATCATAGCCATTCAGCTGTTCTATTTTACAATTTCTTTGCTCAAGCCCCATGGGATTGACCAATTCAAACCACTTTTTAAGTTGGTTTATGGTCTCAGATTTCCTGTTCCACATATATAAACATGGACCCTATTTATCTGCACATAATGCAATCCTGAAGTTGTGACTTGGTACAATGGTTTCCACTCCTGGCATAAGCAGCAAGCTTGCTTCAGGATATAAATCTGTGTAGTGGGCAGTGTTTTGTTTTGTTTTATTTTTTTCACTATGCAAGAATGGGAAGTACGTTTCTAGCCCAAAGCCCCATAATAGGGCATTCAATTTCTGGGACCCTCACCCCAACCCAGAGCTTGTGGACTTTACTGCATCCCCAAGATGATGTTCAAAACACAGCCACTGAAGTCTCTGGAGGCTCCAGGCCTCCTTGTGCAAGGTGAGCCTTCCTACTAACCACTTTGGGTTCCTTTTTTGTGTTTAGCACTGGAGAACCTCCTTTTTGCTTTTATGTCTGTCTCTTTTAATTTCTATTTTTTAATGTTTTGCCCAGCATTTTTATTAATGTAGATTGGGAAGCATATTTATTGTGTTCAGTCTATTCTTATGTCCAAGAAATTCCTTGGTACTTAATGTCACTAGAGTTTGAAACCTGGGAATCACACAGGATCCCTCTTCCTCAGTCAGTTACACATCCCTATCTGTTCTGTTCTTAAAGATCTCTCAATTTCATGCCCGCTTCTCTCAGTCACCCTATTACAGTGACTAAGACAATTCCTTAGTTTAAGTTACCAGACTTCCTTATCTAAAAATTTTCTTTGTAGTAACAAACCATGGGGCTCTGAGTTATATTTTAACAACTAAGGTTGTATTTTTTTCATCTACTAATTGTTCTTCTCCATCACTTCTAATCTTTCTTATAAAATGGTATAGAATTAATATGTATTTAAATACTTTATTTCTAATTACAATAGTAATTATTATTCAATAAACAGTACTGTGACATTGGTTAACCTTTTTGAACAAAAAGAATTGTTTAGATCTCAATGTCACATGGTACAAAAATGTAGGCTCTATTATAGCGTAAATCTATAAAGGCACCAAAAGAAAAACACAATTTAAGTGTCCATCAACAGAGGAATAGATAACAAAGGTGTGGTACAGATATACAATGAAATATTACTCAACTGTAAAAAAGAAAGAAAGAAAGACATTTGCAGCAACATGGATGGACCCAGATTGTCATACTGAGTGAAGTAAGTCAGACAAAGAAAAATAAATATATGATATCACTTACATGTTGAATCTTAAAAAAAAAATAGTACAAATGAATTTATTTACAAAACAGAAATAGAGTCACAGATTAAAAAACAAACTTATGGTTACCAGGAGGAAGGCAGGGAGGAGATAAATTAGGTGATTGGGATTGATATACACGCTATTATATTTAAAATAGATGACTGCAAATGATAGGGAATAGCACAGGGAACTCTACTCAGTACTCAGTAATCACCTATATGGGAAAGAAATCTGCAAAAGGGTGTATAGATACAGATATGTATATGTATATATGATGTATAATGGATTCACTTTGCTGTACACATAAAACATTGTAAATCAACTATACTCTGATAAAAGTTTTTTAAAAATAAAGTATTTCCTAAGCAAGGTGCAATACCTAGAAGTCATGGAAAAATAATTATCAAAGCTTAACAATATTTTATAGAGATTTTAAATTTCCTTAAAATAAAAGTCAAAATAAGTAAAGTTTATCTTTTCAGTGCCAGATTGGAAGAAAGTTTTAAATATTACATATTAAAATGACAGA
>SJYT01040110.1:75263-128275 GCA_006410635.1 Cephalophus harveyi
GAGATTTAAAATATTGATAATTTCATTCACTAAAAAACATAATAGAAGAGTGAATCACTGAGCCCATTTTGAAAGTCATTTTGACAATATTTTTCAAAAATGTAAGTACTATACTCTTTGATCCAACAATTCTAATACTTCTAGGCGTCTTAAGAAATATTTTTATGTGTGCACTAAAATTTACGAACAAAATATCCTTGAAATACTGCTAATAAAACCAATTTCCTAAAATTAGGGAGAGGTTAAAATAAACTACATCTATCCTACAGAATATTATGAAAGCATTATAAAGAATGAGATAAACCTGTATGTGGAAAGAGTTCCAGGACATTGCAAGTGTGAAGAAAGCATGTCACCAAACAGAGGCATAGCATGATTGTATTCATGTCTTTTAATTAACAAATTTGAGTCACATGTGTATGTATGAATGTGTGTATGTATATACATATGAATGTACATATGTATATATGTGTGCACGTATTAAAACACACAATTTCATAGAAAGATAAATGAGAAGCAAAAAAATAAATAAATAAACCAAACTTACTGGGAGGGACTATAAGTTGATTGAGAGAGTGATAAGAAAACCTGGAATGTTCTCTGGCCTTGAATTTTTTAATCCTTTTAGTAAAAATGTATTCCTACAATACATATGATATTGCCCATAAGCAAACAAGCAGAGAATTTTGAAAATACAAAATGAAAATTAGTCACTTATAAACTGAACTCCGGGAGTTGGTGATGGACAGGGAGGCCTGGTGTGCTGTGATTCATGGGGTCGCAAAGAGTCGGACACGACTGAGCGACTGAACTGAACTGAACTGAATCCCACAGTGAACTTTCTTAAATGAAAATCTGATCAATGGCTCCCGTTTCCCCAGGAGATAAACGGCAAATGCCTTAGCATGTAATATTTTTATCCCTGTCTCCTTTCTAGCTTAACATTCTATCCCCCCCCATCTAGCAACCCAAGATCTGGAGAGAACTTAACATTTCCTGAATATACCTGGTTTTCTGTTCAATATGAAACTATTTCTGGGAATGCTTTTTCTCTAGGAGAGAATATTAGCTAGTCTCTTCTGCTAGATCAACAGCAGTTGAGGAAGGGATTCATTGCCTTTGCTCCTCTTCTTACATTGTGACTAGTATGGCACTTGGTTTATAGTGGGCTACACACTAGAAGGTAAATGAATGCGGGCATGGAGGAAGGCATGCAAGCAATGCATAAGCAACACAAGAAAAAAGGATGACTGAGCAGAGGTGGAGACTCAGTTTGAGATAGTCTACTGCCCCAAATCCAAAGTCATCATTTATCTCAGTTTCATTACTTTTTCAAGCAACATCTGACACCTGCAGAGTAGAAGTGAGAAAGGGAGGTAGGAGTATCAGGCAAGGTTGCCAAGGGATGCAGTGATGACTAAGGGGCTGGAGCCCTTCTGGATGGTGCTGAGAACATGAGTAGGTGATGGGTAGTGGCTGGTGAAGGAGCAAGACCTGGAGTGAAAGCCCTGGAGCTGAGGTAGAGGAAAGGGGTGATGTAAGCTAGGAGGAGGGGTTAAAGGCAAGCATTCCAGAGCATTCCTGCCCAACAGAGTTCCAAAGTATATAAACAGGTTATTTATGTGGGCACGAAAGTCTTCAATGTCAGATGTTTGGGAAACACTGGGTTAAAGGTAGAGATAATTCTTCCTTCCTGGGGGCTTCCCAGATAGCGCCAGTGGTAAAGAATCTGCCTGCAAATTCTGGAGATTCAAGAAATGAGGGTTCGATCCCTGGGTCAGGAAGATCCTCTGGAGTGGAAATGGCAACCTACTCAGGTAGTAATCTTGCCTGGGAAGTCGCATAAACAGAGGAGACTGGTGGTCTACAGTCCATGGCTTTCCCAGAGAGTCAGATATGCCTGAGCGCGTGCACGCACACACACACACACACTGACACACACACAGAATTCTTAGGTCAAGATTTCTCAGACTTGACTCTGGTAAACTGCTTTATGAACCTTCAAAAGCAAGATGTGGTACCACTCTTTACCAGTTGCATTTGATATAGCTTTCCAGAGCTGCTATAGCAAAGCATCACAAACAAGAGAGCTTAAACAATAGACATTTATTGCCTTGCAGTATTGGAGGCTAGTCCAAGATCAAGGCATCAACAGAATTGGTTCTTTCTGACAACTGTGAGGGAGAATCTCTTCCATGCCTCCCCACTGGCTTCTGGTAGTTTGCTGGCTATCTTTGACATTCCGTGGCTTGTAAAGTCACCACCATCTCTGCCTTCATGATTGCATGGCCTTCCCTCTGTGTGGATGTCTGTTCTATAAAAAGGAGAAATAGTCAAATTGGAATAGGGCTCAGCCTACTACATATGACCTCATCTTGACTAGTTACATCTGCAACAATCCTATTGCTAAATAAACTCACATCCTGAGGTACCAGGGGTTGCTGCTGCTGCTGCTGCTGCTAAGTTGCTTCAGTCGTGTCCGACTCTGTGTGACCCCATAGATGGCAGCCCACCAGGTGCCCCCGTCCCTGGGATTCTCCAGGCAAGAACACTGGAGTGGGTTGCCATTTCCTTCTTCAATGCATGAAAGTGAAAAGTGAAAAGTGAAACTGAAGTCGCTCAGTCGTGTCCGACCCTTTGCGACCCCATGGACTGCAGCCTACCAGGCTCCTCTGTCCATGGGATTTTCCAGGCAAGAGTACTGGAGTGGGGTGCCATTGCCTTCTCCAACCAGGGATTAGGGCTCCCTAAAATAAGAATTTTAGGGAAACACAATTCACCCAAACACAGAATAAAGTCTTGGCATGAGATAAGTAGCAGAACAAGTATCCCACTGAACTCAGTTTTGGTAAGACCTACTAGAAGAGATTCTACAGTCTAAGACTCTTCCAAAGGAGGGATAAAGATAGCTCCTCTCATTCACCAAGAGCCAGGAACGTACCAGGCACTCCAGGAAAAGTTATCTTGTGATGACAATTTTACAAATGAGAAAAGAGATTGTGAACAATTTAAGACATTTGCCCACCGTGACCGAGCTGTGAGTCAAACCCAGGTCTTCTCACCACCAAACCACTTCTCTCTCTACCATAACTCGCTGTTTCCCTAAAGAACACAAGCATCATTAAAGCAACATTTGCTGTGGAAATAATGGGGTTATTTTTCCACACCTCACTAATGCCTCATCCATACCAAAAAGTGGATGAGACCTGAAACAAAGCAAAGGCAGTGAGACATCGTTGGAATAAATCTGTTTAATACGTATGAATCTCTCCTGGTTAAATGTTTACCTTTTGAACCCTACACTGAAGGAAATGGCTTCCTGAAGCTTTGGCTAATCTTTTAGCAAACTGTCAAACTAAAAACTTGGGTGCTTCTTGATGAGGATTTTAACTGCACTATTGATCATAGTGCAGCTAGAAACCATTTTCAGTCTTATCTTCATATGATTTAATTGACATTGAGAGGTATTTTAATTGAAACGTTAGACTTCCTCAGTAGAACTACCCTTTGTTTCCAGCAAGGCAATCTAGCTTTTATGCTTTTAATCGCCATCTGTTGTTCAATAAATGTCAAATCGTTCCTAATGGTCTCTCTAAGCATAGGGTTGGGTTTTTTTAATTTGCTTTTGTACTCAGTGTTCGTTATGGGCAAATGAGTCCTTGCTGTAAAAGAGCGCCATTTCTCATGGTGCTTCAGTCCCGTTAGAAACAAAAAGTGATTAGAAATAAAGAGACGAGAGAAATGCTTTTTTTTTTTTTTTTTTAATTCTTCTCGGCAGTGGAGAGATTTAGAAAGTCTATAAAAACGTTTCCTCTCAGCAGTGCTGGTGAGTTCAGTCCCATTCAAAGCCTAAAAGGAACAGAGACATCCAAAAATCTTTGTCGCTTGAGTTGTTGCCTGAAATGATAGAGCCTAATACATCACTGTAGATAGAAGAGGGAGAAAATACACCCGACATAGCCAAGTTCAAGATGTCCCAAGGAGCTCTTGACTTCATAAGCCAACAAAGACTTTTTTTACACTTTGTGGGCATTTTGCAGGAATAAAGCAAAAGTGAGGCAAGGACTCCATTATCTGGGTCCCCCCTGCTGCTGCTGCTGCTGCTAAGTCACTTCAGTCGTGTCCGACTCTGTACGACCCTATAGACAGCAGCCCACCAGGCTCTCCCGTCCCTGGGATTCTCCAGGCAAGAACACTGGAGTGGGTTGCCATTTCCTTCTCCAATGCATGAAAGTGAAAAGTGAAAGTGAAGTCACTCAGTCGTGTCTGACCCTCAGCGACCCCATGGACTGTAGCCCACCAGGCACCTCTGTCCATGGGATTTTTCCAGGCAAGAGTCCTGGAGTGGGGTGCCAGTGCCTTCTCCATCCGGGTTCCCCCAGTGGACTCTAAATGGAGCCAGCATACTCTCCATCTGTGGAAGAGGATGGCCAGTGACTGCACATGATATCAGCAAGGAGAGAGAAAGAAAAGAACCTCCCTGGGGAGATGCAATAAATGACTGCAAAAGGCAAAAAAAAAAAAAAAAAATTTTTTTTCTCTTCCTCATTAGCTTCCTGACACCCAGCCTCCTCCATGAAAGGTCATCTTCCAATGTTAAGAAACTAAAGGACCAGCTCTTTGGAGCCCTGGAGATAAGGATGGTGTGGCTGTTGAGAAAGAGAAGAGTCTCTCCGAGGCATCAGGACATGGTGAGCTTGCTAACCCAGAAGTATGCTTGATTGCTTAGATCAGGATTTGAAATATTCTCCAAGGGCTGCAAGAAGTATATTCTAAGAGGTAATTAGAATTGGTTGAAATACAGGGCTATAAATGGGGGACTGGCGAGATTTTACAAGAAACAGATCATAACTCAACATTCTAATGACTTTTTCTTTGGAGAAGGTCAGCAAAGCTATTAACAAGGAAGCAGTCCTGCAGAGCTTTCTATCCCAGAACTGTGACTGAACTTTGAACAAAGTACCTCCGTCAGGATTCGGAGTCTAATTACCTAAGCCAGTTGCCTCTGCTCCGAAGCCAATGCCGAGAGGGACTAACCGGGCAACCGGGCTCCTCACTGCTTTCTTGAACTTTTCTTCCCCCAGAGTGATCAGCGGAATGATGCTGACAAGTTCATTTTCTTCAGGCACAATGGCCCCCAAAACACAGCAAATTATGACAAAGATTAAAGTCCCCTAGGCCCAGGTGAGATTTCCACGTGGAAGAAAAAAGGTGAGGTTTTAACAGGACACCCCTCTCTCAACCTGTTCTCTGCCCTGAGATCTGGGCAAACATGTCAACATGTGGCCACAGTAGGATTTAGACAGAGGACCCAGCCCAGTGCTCCAATCTGGAAACATAAAACTGAGAAATGTCAGAATAAACCCACTTCCTCGTGGCTATTGTACGTTATTGGTGGTGTTCAGTTGCTAAATTGTCTCCGACTCTTTGGTGAGCCCATGGCCTGCAGCACGCCTGGCTTTTCCATCCTTCACTATCTCCCAGAGTTTTCTCAAACTCATATCCATTTAATTGGTGATGCTATCTAACCACCAGACTCTGGAATCAAAGTCCAGTCAAAGACAAAATTGAGAGGAACAGGAAAGAAATAGATCTTTAGATCATCATACATCCCTTGCAGATTATTTATCACTTTTTCAATCATAATTATTCCCATGATGGCCTGGATTTATGTATTTATCATTGCCCAATGTATGATTATATGTATCCTATAACTATAGATGTCCAACGTTTCCTTAGATTCTAACACCAGACCCTGTTACATTTATGTTGTACTTAACTCTCAATGTGCTCAGCTTTCTTAAAAATTGGAGGATTAATGAGCAGCATCTTCTAGCCTAGCTCCCTTCTATCTGTGGTGCTGCCCAGCTTGGACTCCAGGTTCCCAGGGTACCAATGTCTTTGCTTCAGCTCACCTGAAGTGTGTTTATTTCCTGACCGCCTGGCTCTGGACACCAAGCACTTACACTCCAGGTTTGGTTCTGCAAAATCGATCCCTTAATTATTCTTCAGAGATGTTCATGTAAGAAGATACCAGAACTGTTTTTCCAACCCTTCAGCTGTTAAGAATTGTAAAGGTTAAGGCCTCCAGTAAACTGTGATCAGAAAAAAATCAACGGAATAACAGCATAAGCACCCGCTATATTTAGCCAGCTAGTGATTTCCAGAATAACCTGGCATTCCTGCCCTGCAGCCTTCTTGAACCCCGTGGGAAGTCTTCCAGCCAGAACACGTGATGTTCTCCCGGCCCAGCTTCTGGAGCAAGGCTACAGGACTTGGAATATCTCAAAATATTTCAGCATCTCCCATAATAAAGGGGAGTCCAACTCCAAAAGCAAGAGAAAGAAAACTGCTGACTATAAAATGGTTGGGTGAAGAAGCGCTGGTTCATAAAACAAAGCTGTCATATAAAATTTCAATGCATCTTTTTGTTCCCTTCAGTGTGTATAAGGTTCTGTCCTGTTTCTTCAGCTGCCCAAGACCCTGCAGTCTGGGATGCTGGGAGGGGGTCGCGGCTTCCACAGGACGGGATTCCCTTTCTGCAGTGTTTGTGCCCTCCCTGACACCCCTCTTCTTCCTTTGCCTCTCTGTTCTCCTTCTTCTCAAAAAGTCTGCTTGTCAGAAGGTCTGTCATTTACATCTTAGGATGCACTGGAGTTCACCCATGGGAAGAGAGAAAAGATTATTGAAATAATAACGACCAACATTCATTGAGCACTTCCCATGAATCATCTCCATCAACTCAGGTAACTGTTCTAGATAATCTCTACCAGTTAAGGTAAGTCTCACAACCACCCAATGAGAGAGTCTGCTATTATTTAATCCTCACTTTACAAGTGAGAAAATTAAGGCACAGAGAGGCTAAGAAACTTGCTTAGGGTCACACAGCAGGAGCAAGTGGAAAAGCTGGGCTTTGAACTCAGACAATCCGATTCCACGATCCATGTTCCCAATCTCTCAACTATTCTACCTTTCAGTAATTTTCTAACACCATCCTTCATTTCTTAGGGAAGTTTGGGGCAGAATGAGTGTTAAGTCTGGCCGTTTAAAATGGCCTTTTGATCCCTGTGTTCTAGTTATGCCTGTTTATAACCAATGGGCTTCCCTGGTGGCTCAGACAGTAAAGAACCTGCCTGCTAGGCTGCAGGAGACCCAGGCTCAGTCCTCCCTGAAGAAGGGAATGGCAACCCACTCCAGTATCTTGCCTGAAGAATTCCATGGACAGAAGAGCCTGGTGGGCTACAGCCCATGGGGTCGCAGAGTCGGACACAACTGCGCAACTAACACACATAACCAATAGATCACCATCACACAGAGGATGGGAAAGACGGAGGATGGCAGAGGGACAAGCTGTCCTCCAGGTTATAAAGGGAAGCTGTGAGTTGCTCACTGGGGCTTTCAAACCGCTCTTCTTTACCCCAGGGTTTCACTGTGGGAGGGGGCCAGGGCTCCGAGACCCCCAGCTTCCACCAGAGCAGCTCTGCTTCCCACTGCCTCACACACCAGGTGTCTGGGTAGGATTTTGTTTGAACATGGAGATTCACGGCTCAAAAAGGTTCAGAAACCCCCGGGGATAGAGCAATCACCCAGGTGTCAGGCTCCTTAATTGCTAAGCTCTCCTCGCGGCTGATTTACACAGCCCTGGGCTCCCAGGAGGAAAGGCAGGAGGGTGTAGACCAGGACACAAGCTGGAGTCTGTCTCTGTGACTGTCAGCTGTCCTCACCTAAGGTGGGGAGCGCATTCCTAGGGGAGACAGACATATTAGGAAAGACTGTGACTGTATCCGCTCCCCAGATAGGAAAGCCTAAAAAAAATGTTTACAGGTAAAAGGAGATCAGATGGATGTGTGAGAGCCTTCCAGCATTTCCTTGTCTTCCAAATTCCTTAGTTCAGTGATGCTGTGTTTTCCTACAGTCCTCATACTATTTCTTTCTTTTTCCCCATGATAAACAGGTGTGTGGTGTGTGTGTGTGTGTGTGTGTGTACATGCACAGAAGGTCTCAACGAGGTCAGCTCCAGGCACCGAGTTGAATTTTCTACTCTGGGTCCATTTCTTAGCAAAGCTTCTGTGGATCAGAGAACCAATAGCCTCTTCTCAATTTACCTTCCAACTCATCACATCCATCCTATTCAAGGCATTCTTGGATCTGCAAGCTCCAGGAAGGACACAATGCATGCATGTGTGTGTGTATGTGTGTGTGTGTGCTAACTTGCTTCAGTCGTTTCCAACTCTTTGCAACCCCATGGACTGTAGCCCACAAGGCTTCTCTGTCCATGGAATTCTCCAGGCAAAAAATACTGGAGTGGGTTACCATGTTCTCCTCCATTGGATCTTTCTGACCCAGGAATCGAACCCTCATCTCCTACACTGGCAGGAGGGTTCTTTACCACTAACACCACCTGCAAAGCCACAGAGCACAGTTGTCAGGGCCAAAGCCGGAGCCAGACACCAGTTCTGGGCTCAGATCTCAGTTCAATCCCTTACAAGCTAAGGCACTTCAAGATACTTCCTAACTGAAACAGTCTCAGGTTTTTCCATCTGTAAAATGGGAATAATCAGAGTGCCTGCTGGTACGCTTGTGGTTGTAAGCACCAAACATTTAGAATGATGCCTGGTAGCGAGAGTTCAAACAGCATCCACTATGAATAGCTATAGAAGCACTTGCCAGCCCCCTGGGGCCTTGCTCGGTCAGCCCCACCTAATTCCACTTCCGCTCGCATCAGATCTGCCGGCTGCTGTTACTGCAAAATGCAGACAGCCACAGTCACACAGGAAGCGTCGCAGCCAGCCTTGCTGGAGACAATCAGAAGTTACAAGGTTCCTCGGGGAGGCTGGCATTTCATTAGGCTTTCTTCCTAGCATAACTTAAAATTGAAAATGCTGCCTGAAGCCTCTTGCGATCAGAACAGATATTCTTCATTCACTCACCACATATTTATTGAGCACATCTTAAAAAATAATGGCCAACTCCAGATAAAGACTCCCTGTATGCGCCCTGTGCTGAGTGCTTTCCATCCATTCCCAACAATGCTGGAAGGGAGGTTACTGACATTCTTTCCAGTTTGCATTCGAGGCTCAGAGAGGTAAGGTGACTTGCCACTGGTCACACAGCACATGGCAGAGCTAAAATTCCACCAGCCTGTGATTTCTGTCTCCTCCGGCCCACTCATTGGTGAAATGGAAGACTACAAATTGCAATTCTTTCTCCACTAGAGCTCAGAAAACTCCCCAGGATTCCATCTACACTGCATACTGAAATCAGGAGGCAACAATGTTGAACTGAACTTTGGCCATACAGAATCCAGGCTTCAGTTTAAACTTTGCACACAGACCCACTCTATCTCTGCCGACACACTCAGACGAAACGTGTGAAGAAAGGCTTCCTTGTTTGCAAGCAATACAGATGCAATTGTGATAAAAATTGTCTTGGATGTGCCTGTCTTAGCCATTTATTTTTAAACATCCGGGTAGGTATTTTGGGCTGCTTCAAGCAATGAAAAGCTTCCGAATCCTTTTTTTTTTTTTTTTTTAAGAGAAACGAAATCCTTTGTTTATTGTAATTAGCAAAGAGTATTTTGTCAACTGAACAATAACACTAGGCCCAAAGCACAGATAGTGTAATTACAGAGGATTCAAAAGGTCTCTAAAAATATTCATGGTGACACCAAGTTAAATCATGCTGCCTACCCCCCATACAATTCCCATTCAAACTCAGTGAAAGTCACACAGCTAACACCCCATGCAGTGCTTTGAAAATGATACCAATACAAATCCATAGAGCAAATCTTGTGGTTAAGAGCATTTCTAGCACCGAGGCCGGAACAGGAGCCCCGAGGGTCCTCCAGCTCCCCATGGGCACCTGGCCCACAGCGCCCTCTCTCTGGGCAGGGAAAGAGCTCTTTCCTGGCTCATAGAGCATTAGCATCCCAGCTCTCTCCTGTCGGCCCGGGTACCCTGCTACCCGGGTTCAGCCCTGGCAGGACCCAGCCTCCTGCACAAAACCCACAGTCTTCCACGGGGGCCGCGGCGGGTCCAAGGAGCATGCGCCCTCGGGAGCATGCGCACGTGTGCCATCGGGGGCGTGGCTGTGCCCTTGGCTGGATGAGAGGCCTGTTCCTGACCTCCCTGAACCTCAGTTTTCACTGTGGTCTACATGGTGGCAGTAGTACTTACTTCATAGGGTAATTGTGAGATAAAATTTTTCTCCCACAAATAATAATAGTAATGGAAGTGGAAGGAAACTTTGGGAGGCAATGGATATATGTATGACCTTGATGGCCGTGAAGGTTGTGAAGATGTATGCTTATCCCCCAATTCATGGAGTTTGCATATACTAAATATATACAGCTTTTTATATGTCAGTTGTACCTCAATAAAGTGTTTTTTATTTTTTAAGGAAAGACAAATAGATAAAATATATAAAAAATACTAGTAAATGCTCACTCAACGTAAGTCTTGGTTGCCTTTCCCTTCCATGTAATTTTCCCTTCTCCCAGTGGAATTAGGAATTGAAATAGTTGATTAACTAGCTTGGAAAAAGTCTTTGGCAAAATCCTGAAAAAGGTGAAGCTAAAAGAGGAGTGGTGTGCTGGCGGCAGAGAATTAAGAATTCACCTTGCCTACAGCTGCCAAAAAAGGAGGGAAAATCCACACCAGAGAGGGAGGGCTCTGAGGCTGACCCTCTCCTTGGGGTTTGAGGACCCTGTCTACTGCCAGCCCCGCTGTTCTCAGGGACCCATACCCCCTCTTTGTACTTCAGTCCAAACTTGGACCCTCCCCCATCCCCCTGTGATAAAGTTTAGACATTTTTGAAAAATTACACTAATAGCTCAAGGATCAAAAAAGATAAATCAACTACAACAACAACATAGCGAGCGACCAGATTATCTGATACACACCATGTAGTTTATCCATCTTTAGTAAGTGAGCCCTATGGGGACACCCTCCTGCCTGGCTCTCTGGTTGCTTCCATGTGGGGGAGGTCCCATTTAGCCCCTGCCCTCCTAGGAAGTCTCGTGAATTTCTATACCAGAGATGATTAATTTGTGGCCTACGTGCTTCGTTTACTCCCTACACTACTCTTGACAGACATCACCGATCAACCGAAGTCCTCTTCCTCACTGAGAGCTGAGTAGACTCACTATTCTAGCTATTAACAACTGAACAGTAAAACCAACCTGTAATCCCTGCTTTACACTCTTCAAAGTCCTTCTCTAAAAGGCTAGATCTGGGAGAAAGCTGGAACATTCCTTTTCCTGCCTGCCTAAAGCCCATCTTCCAAGTTCTCATTTCCTCTGAAGATCCCCTCGTGTTTAGATAAATGATCTTCTGGGAGAACTTAGGTCAGAGGTGACCTAAGCCACAGAGATGTCCTTCTAACTCACCAACTCAGAACACGTTTTTCTGAAAGTCAGTAAGAGAATGCTCTTCACAGGGGTCTCATACTTTCCACCTAACCCCAAATCCAGAATTAAAACCACCAGATAGCACAGTATTGGCTAAAGAAGGACCTCTTTATCATGTTGTCATTATTCCCCTGTGAGTAGCCTTGCTGGAGATAGAGAAAAGTTCAAGCCACTAGCTGGTTAAAAGAATTACTTTGTGTCCCAGACTATACCTCCTCAAATTCTGTAAGCCAAGAGGAAAATCGTTTCTTCCTTGAAACTAGATGAAGAGAAAGTCCCTCAATCATGTCTGACTCTTTGCAACGCCATGGACTATACAGTCCATGGAATTCTCTAGGCCAGAATACTGGAGTGGGTAGCCTTTCCTGTCTCCAGGGGATCTTCCCAACCCAGGAATCGATTGAACCCAGGTCTCCCACATTGCAGGCGGATTCTCTACCAGCTGAGCCACAAGGAAAGCCCAAGAATACTGGAGTGGGTAGCCTATCCCTTCTCCAGGCGATCTTTCCAACCCAAGAATTGAAGTTGGGTCTCCTGCAACGCAGGAGGATTCTTTACCAACTGCTATCGGGGAAGCCTAAAACTAGGTGAGCTTTCAAAACCTATCTAAGGATTTGAAAATGTTGGTCGAGGGTACGGTTGTATCAGGGGCCCAGCAAGTGCCAAAGAATGTGAAGACTTTTCCTTCTTTTACCTGAACTTTCTCCTTCCCCACATACTGGTTCTGGGGAGAAGAAACAAAAGTCACTGAGGGCCTGCTAAGCACTTTACTTATGTCGTTAAATTTTCACACTGACTCTCTTAATGCCCATTTTACAGATCAGACAGGTGAGGCTTAGCAAGGTTAAGAATCTTTCCCAAAGTTACACAGTTTGAAACAGGCACTATGCATCCTCAAAACCCATGCTTTTCCTACACAATGCTGGCCATCATGTCAAACTCCAAAAGGCACGGTCAGAGGCCACATGTGACGCCAGACAGGTCCATATATGCTAAGTCAGTTCAGTTGCGTCTGACTCTGTGTGACCGTATGGACTGTAGCTGGCCAGGCACCTCTGTCCGTGGGATTCCCCAGGCAAGAATACTGCTGGTTGTTGTTCAGTCGCTCCGGTCCTGTCTGACTCTTTGCAACAACCATGGATTGCAGCACACCAGGCTTCCCTGTGCTTCACCACCTCCCAGAGCTTGCTCAAACTCATTGCAGGCGGGTTCTTTACCACTAGCGCCACCTGGGAAGCCCGATGGGTCCCTGACCAGGGTTCTACTGCCATCATCCTTGGCCTTAGGGGGTACAGGAAAAAGTCTGACCCCTGAAAGAGGACTTTGATAATACTGTTCACATAATAAAGTATACAGGAGTGGTTTGTGGAAACAGCTGGCAATGACCAAATGCCGAAATCTCTAGATGACTCAAGAATCCTAACTTACTATTTCTGCAGTCATCAACTTGATGCAGGCATGTGGCGGCAGTGGCTGATGACCATTCTCACAGATCAGAGAATCTAACCGCAACCGACCCAACCAGCAAGTAGTGGCAGGCTTGCTCTAAAAATCTCAAGTCAGTCCCTCCTCTCCTGTTTTTGCTCTTACCACCCTGGTCCAAGCCCTATCTTATTTCTTCAGGAACAGTGTAGTAACTCAGCTCAGCTTCCTTCATCCACTCCACTCCAAACTTCTGTCCCATAGCCATCAACTTGCCAGCGTGAAGAAGCCCATGATTGCTCTTTGAATAAAATCCAGCCTCCCTATGATGACCTCCAAGCCTCCACCGGCTCTGGCCGCTGCCTGCCCATCTCATATCTTATTTACTTCTTTACCTATTTTTGTCTGCTTCCAGTAGAAAGTTTCTGGTGGAAAAGGACATATTTCTGTCTTGTTCTCTTCTGTAATCTCAATATCTAGCACAGCACCTGCCTTATGCTAAACACTCAAAAAAATACGGGTTGAATATCTGAATGAACGTTATCTGTAACACTTAGAGGAATAAAAAATCTCCCCTAAAACAGCTTATTAGATTGGTTGGTTTTAAGAGCTGGAAAGCTGTAATGACCTAAAAACTGGAAGACTTGGGTGTTAGTTGTTGCATTGCTACTTAAATTAACAACATGAGTCTGAGGAAACCTCTTAACTGTCCTTGGCCTCAGGTTCCCTGTCTGTTTTTCATTTCCAATGAACTGATGTGATAATCCTATTCATTGAGCAAACTTGTATTGAATGACTATTTGCCAGTTCCTGTATCAGTTACTAGGGCTTCCTAGATGGTGCTAGGGGTAAAGAACCCACCAGGAGATGTAAGAGATGTAGGTTCGATGCCTGGATTGGGAAAATCCGCTGGGGGAGGGCATGGCAGCCCACTCAAGTGTTCTTGCCTGGAGAATCCCATGGACAGACACAACTTGGCACAGCACAGTACCAGTTACCAGCAAGGCCAAGATGGGCCAGACACAGAGCTAAACCGGAAGGAAGGCACAGACTATTTGAGGGCAGAGGAGGAAGTACATAAATATTAATAAGGACGATATCTTACTGTGGGCTCTAAGAGAAAACCAGTGGAGATGCAACGTGATACAAAGCAGCAAGTTTCCACTTGGTGTTCAAAGTGAAGACCACTCTTGATCAGGCTTTAACGGTATAGAATTTCCCTGATGGGAGGGTCAGAGTAGAGCACGGAGCATGAGCAAATGCTTGATAGGAGGCAAGTTGTTGTTCAGTTGCTCAGTTGTGTCTGACTCTTTGTGACCCCATGGACAGCAGCACGCCAGGCTTCCCTGTCCATCAACAACTCCCGGAGCTTACTCAAACTCATGCCCATCGAGTCGGTGATGCCATCCAGCCATCTCATCCTCTGTCATCCCCTTTTCCTCCTGCCTTCAATCTTTCCCAGCATTAAGGTCTTTTCAAATGAGTCAGTTCTTCACATCAGGTGGCCAAAGTATTGGAGCTTCAGCTTCAACATCAGTGCTTCCAATGAATATTCAGGATTGATTTAATTTAGGATGAACTGGCTGTCCAAGGGACTCTCAAGAGTCTTCTCCAACACCACAGTTCAAAAACATCAATTCTTCAGCGCTCAGCTTTCTTTATAGTCCAACTCATACATCTGTACCTGACTACTGGAAAAAACCATAGCTTTGACTAGACAGACCTTTGTTGGCAAAGTAATATCTTTGCTTCTTAATGTGCTATCTAGGTTTGTCATAGCTTTTCTTCCAAGGAGCAAGCATCTTTTAATTTCATGGCTGCAGTCACCATCTGCAGTGATTTTGGAGTCCAAGAAAAGAAAGTCTGTCACTGCTTCCATTGTCTCTCCATCTATTTGCCATGAAGTGATGGGACTGGATGCCACAATGTTCATTTTTGAATGTTGAGTTTTAAGCCAGCTTTTTCACTCTCCTCTTTCACTTTCATCAAGAGGATCTTTAGTTCTTCTTCTCTTTCTGCCATAAGGGTGGTGTCATCTGCATATCCGAGGTTGATATTTCTCCCAGCAATCTTGATTCCAGCTTGTGTTTCATCCAGCCCAGCATTTCTCATGATGTATTCTGCATATAAGTTAAACAAGCAGGGTGACAATATACAGCCTTGATGTACTCCTTTCCTGATTGCGTACCAGCGTGTTGTTCCATGTACAGTTTTAACTGTTGCTTCCTGACCTGCATACAGATTTCTCAGGAGGCAGGTACGGTTGTCTGGTACCAGCGTGTTGTTCCATGTACAGTTTTAACTGTTGCTTCCTGACCTGCATACAGATTTCTCAGGCGGCAGGTACGGTTGTCTGGTATTTCCGTCTCTTTAAAAATTTTCCATAGTTTGTTGTGATCCACACAAAGGCTTTAGTGGAAGTAGATGTTTTTCTGAAATTCTCTTGCTTTTTCGATGATCCAGAGGATGTTGACAATTTGATCTTTGGTTCCTCTGCCTTTTCTAAATCCAGCTTGAATATCTGGAAGTTCTCAGTTCATGTATTATTGAAGTCTCGCTTGGAGAATTCTGAGAATTACTTTACTAGTATGTGAGATGAGTGCAATTGTGCAATAGTTTGAACATTCTTTGGCATTGCTTTTCTTTGGAATTGAAATGAAATCTGACCTTTTCCAGACCAGTGACCACTGCTGCATTTTTCAAATTTGCTGGCATACTGAGTGCAGCACTTCAACAGCATCATCTGGGGAAGAGGAAGTAGTTCTAAATGGTGGGTTAGGGAGCAAACAGAGAGGCACAGGTGCCAAATGAGGTTGGACTGAAGGCTCAAGCATGGACCTTCTATGACAGGCTAAAGAGTTTAAATCTTTTGCTGTAGGAGAGGAGTTTTGAGCAGAGGCATGACCCAACTAAGTGTGAATTTTAGAAAGATTGCTGCGATAGCAGCCTGGAGGGTAGGTTGGGAGGAAAACACAGTTGGAACAGGGCCTGCAGACAGCAAGCTAACATCCAGGCAAGCAGGGTCCCCTGGCAGTGTCGGAGAGAGCCAGAGAAAAGGTAGAAGAGGCGTGAGCACTGCGCGATCCGCTAAGAACCTAAAGCCTCGGAGAGTTGACATCTCCAGGCTTGGGGGCTTGGCCGATGTCATTTTCCCCGTCAGAGCAGAGGAAGGAGGAAGGAGGAGGAAGGAAGAAACAGAGGAGGAAGCCGTTCAGGAAGAAACAGACCAAGTTCCTTTCTGAACCTGTGAATCCACTTCCGCCGAAGCCCACAAGGTCAGGGCATTATGGCCATGCCTCTGTTGTTGTGCAGGGGCTGCGGAGTGTCCTGATGCAGTCTCTGGTTGCTGTGCCTGTCTCCTCTTCGGCAGGAGGAAAGTGCGTTATGATCGCCTCTTTCCTCACGGGGGTGTAGTGAGGCTTTGTTTAGCTGTTTCGAGAGCCACGCCACATCCAGATGAAAGAAGGTCTGTTAGTGAGAAGCAGGAGGAGATGGAGCACAAAGAAATGTTTAAAGGGCTGCCTGAAGGATAAGAGACAGACTTGCAGGGGGTTCCTTCTGGCTTCATAATAAGATTAAAGACCCAGTGATGAAAAAACAAAAGGTACCGGCCGCAGAAGATATGGATTCATTCTCTCTCCAGATGGGTTAACATTTGGATTGTTTGTCCCAGATGTAACTGGTCAGGATTAAAAACCTACCATGCTTCTTTCCACAAGGGCCCAGGCACTCGGAGGTGGTGGAGACCCAGGGGGCTCCAAAAGAGACAGCTGTCAGCCCATCAGCACACCCTGGGGAGGGCTGTCTGCAGAGCTGGGGGGCTGGGACCAGTCGGGCTTCAGGCGGGAGATGCAGCTCTCCGCCAGTCCAGGGGCCATCGTGGGTTCCTCCACCCTCACAGAGCCCTGGGGGACAGCACACCAGGCACCGCAGCCCAGAAGCCAGTGGAAAGCCAAAAGAAGTTTGCTTGGTGCTGAGCACCAGATGGCTCTCTTTCCGGAAAGAATTTCCAAGCGTCCACAGCTTCCTTTCTTTTCCTGTCGCCCCTGAGGCCGCCCCTCCCAACTACACCTGCCTCCTAGAGCTGCTCTTCCCCAGAGGCTCTAGAAAAATGGATCAGACATTGTGAGGCCCGGAAAAACAACTTCTCCCCCAGCTTATCAGTTTCTAGAAGCAACGGCACCTTCTTTTGCCTGCCTGACTTGGTTCCTTCAAACTCACTCTCTCCCTCCACGCCCTGCCCTGCCCCGTCTCTAGCACTAAAGTCTTAATCATCCTTCAAGACCCTGACAAATCACACCTCCCCCCAAAGCCTTCCTAGATTTCCCCAGCAGAATTGTGTGTGTAGCTCCCTCCTTGTCTTCCTTTATTTGAAAGTGAGCGTGTTAGTCTGTCGGTCATGTCTGACTCTTTGTGATCGCATGGACCATAACCCATCAGACTCCTCTGTCCATGGGATTCTCCAGGCAAGAATACTGGAGTGGGTTGGCAATTCCTTCTCCACTGTTGGGTGGGGGGGTTATTTAAAATAACTCTTGAATTATAGTGGCTGTGGTTCAAAGTTGCTCTTGCACCGTTGATTTTGAGCCCTTGAAGAACAAGCCTGTGCTCAGTTCACCCATCAGCCTCCCAGTCTGGCCACTTTGAAGCTATGTGGTCCTTTGCTGAATTCATTCGATTAGAGTAGAAGCTGCAAGGTTATACTGCTGCCATGAGGAAAGACAGGTGTTGCTGAAGCGGCCTAGGTTTCATAACCTGGCGTTATTGAAGAGGGGCTGAGGGACGTCTGGTAAGAGCCATGGTTATAGGTCCGGGAGCATCCACTGATCAGGGAGGCCAGTGGTTAGAAAGGGCAGCTTCATGCCTCTAGGAAAAGTTCAGGCTCAGGCATGACGGCTTGAATCCAGGCTCCCTCTACCAATTTGGAGCCCTGGAATAACAGGCTAGTCTCTTCTCTTCTCATCCTCAGTTTCTTCATCTGTAAAGTGATAATAGTCATTCCTACCCTTGCAGATAATTGTAGTTGCACAGTGCCTGGCACCTAATAAGTATGCAATAAGTCTTCTGACCCTGGAGAAGGGAATAGCTACCCTCTCCAGTATTCTTCTGGAGCAGGAACTGGCAACCCACTCCAGTATTCTTACCTGGAGAATTTCATGGACAGAGGATCCTGACGGCTACAGTCCATGGGGTCGCAAGAGTCGGGCACGGCTGAGCAACTAATACACACCAGTATTCTTGCGTGGAGAATCCCCATGGACAGAGGAGCCTGTCAGGCTACAGTCTATGGAGTCACAGAGAGTTGGACACGACTGAGCGACTGACACACTTACATAAGTTCTCTGAAAGTTTGCTCATCACTGATGGAGAACACTAACTACAAGGCCCAGCCTGGAGATGGGGGATCCACAGCCCGTGTACAAGGCTGGTTCTTGCGATGCAGGTTAGTGAAAATGACTAGGTGTTGATGCATCTATTATCTGGGCTCTTGAGACTTGAATTCTGTCCCAGAAACTCTGGGACCCCGAGAATTACTTCTCTGAGACTTGACTACACCAGGTCAAAACTGCAGTCCCACTAAGAGTTATCACAAGTAACAAATCACTATAGGACTGTTGGGTCTTTTATGAAAATGCAAACATATTGTGCAGCCCTGTGCTCAGCCCTCAGTTAGCAAGCCATCATTAAGGGTTAGCTTTTACTAAGGTCATTTCCCTCTAGACTCTAAGCTCCATGGGGTCAGGAACAGTATCTGTTTTGTTCCTCACTCTGTATGCTTAACACAGAACCCAACAGACAGGAGGGATTCAGTGACTCTTTACTAAAGAAATGAATTAGGACCTGCCTGGCATATTTGAACGCTGAAGCATGGAAGCCGTGATGATCTGTAATGTTTATTTCTGTGACATTTCATGATTTCTAGTCAGATGGGGAGACCCATTCAAGTCAGGATGTATTTCAGCTGTTGAATCTGTGATTGCATTGTATCATGAATAAAGAATAAATCAATATTTTTCTCCTCTTTCTCAGTCTAGTCATTAACTCTGTGCAATAATTGGGGATTGGGAGAAATCCCATGTTCCTTCTTTTTTAATGTTGACCAACAAACTTGAGGACTTGAATGCATGTTAATGATCAGTACTAATTGACTTGATTTACAAGCTCGGGCAGATCACTTTTCTCTTGGAATCCTGTAAATTTTCTTGACCACAGCCACAGATTGCCAGAGGACAAGCTGAATGCATGACCAGTATGAGCTTCCCCTAAACCCAAGATCCATGTTTCTGACCCTGCCCGATCACACGGCTGCAAGACTGGAAAGAAAGATGGACACTACAATTTTAACGTGCCAGGCCTCGTGCAAGAACTTAGCATTAGCATCACAGTAATTCTTGCAGCCTGCCAAAGAGATATTTCAGGTTCTTCTACTGGGCACACTTCCCTGCCCCCTCAAAGCTGGGGTTAGCCAAGTGACTTGCCTTGGACAGTGATGTTTTAGCAGTAGCAGTACAGGCCACTTCTGGGATAAAGTTCTAAGAGCCTGCTTGCTGCTTTGCACACTCACCTTCCCTCTGCCAGGGCAATGTGCCCATCACGAGGCCTCCTCAGCTGGGAACCAGAGTAAGGATGGCCTAGGACAGAGTTCCCAGCTGATTCCTCCTGACATTAGCAGGAAATACCTCTTTGAAGGAAATGCTGCCATTTGCAGCAACTTGAGTGGGCCTAGAGACTATGATGCTAAGCGAGGTCAGAGAAAGACAGATGCCATATGACATCACTTATATGTGGAGTCTAAAATGTAACAAAATCAATTTATTTAGGAAACAAATTACAGATATGGAAAACAAATCACAGATATAGGAAACAAACAAATGGTTACCAAAGGGGAAAGATAGTAGGGGAAGGAGTTTGGGATTAACGAATACAACTAATATATACAAAATGGATAACCAACAAGTGCCTACTGTATAGCACAGAAAACTATATTCAATGTCCTATAATAAACCACAATGGAAAAGAATATGAAAAAGATTATATGTATATGTGAGATTATTGTATATGTGAGTGCATGCTTGCTTGCTAAGTTATATCCAACTCTTTGCAACCCTATGGACTGTAGCCCACCAGGTTCCTCTGTCTACAAGATTTTCTAGGCAAGAATACTGGAGTGGGTTGCCATTTCCTTCTCCAGGGGATCTTCCCATTCCAGGGATAAAACCTGGGTATCCTGCATTGGCAGGTGGATTCTTTACCACTGAGTCATCTGGGAAGCCTGTATGTTTATGTATGTATACACATACATGTATACACATAATACATACACATATATATAAAACTGAATCACTTTGCTATACACTAGAAGCTAACACAACATTGTAAATCAACTATACTTCAATATACATATTTTTTAAAAGATATATATCTTTGGAGGCTTAAGGCACTGAAATTTGGGAAATCACTTGTTACCTCAGCATAACCTGGACTATCCTGACTGTTGCAATATGATAGTTCATTTAATCATCATTTTAAAAAATCTTAGAGGTTATGTTTGGAGATTATTGTTTCCGAGTCCTGTGCATTTCCACATGTCTTACAAGCAAAGCAATAGACTCCTTCCTTCCAGAATATCTTCTCAAGGATATTTGTGTAGCAAGCAGCTCCAGAGGAAAGGAGGAGCATGCTTCCTGCCCATCATAAATTCAGGATTGTGAAAGTGAAAGTCACTCAGTCGTGTCCAACTCTTTGCAACCCCGTGGACTATACAGTCCATGAACTCTCCAGGCCAGAATACTGGAGTGGGTAGCCTTTCCCTTTTCCAGGGGATCTTTGCAACCCAGGGATCGAACCCAGGTCTGCCTCACCGCAGGTGGATTCTTTACCAACTGAGCTATGAGGGAAAGCCTGGGGTTTATTTCCTATAACACAGTTCTCTGTGTGTGCGGGCATCCATCTGAGCCATTTGCAATGGAAACTTACACAAATATGGTGAGGATGTTTTGCTGTGCCATGAGTAATAGAGTCAGTGTATCTGACCCAGAACTCCATGTCTTCTGCCAGCATCTTTGAAACTGTGGCAGGCTAGCATATTAGCTGGAAGCAGGGTAAAATTTTAGACTTTTCACAGTTCTTGACAGCTGGTATTAGCATCATCATTTACATATGACTAAACTGAGCCTCAGAGAGAATAAGTTACACTACGGAACACTGGAAGATACTATTTCCCCATTATTCCCCATTGCTTGCCATGAAAAAAAAAAAAAAAACTGTAAATATTCACTCATTCATTCATTCATTCCCAGATTCCTGAATTCATTCATTCATTTCTCCAATTATTGTCTATTAAAAAACTATTTCAAGCACTATGGTGGGATGCTGTTTTCTAACACTGGAGTGGGCAGACATTCCCTTCTCCAAGGGATCTTCCCAAACCAGGGATAGAACCAGGGTCTCCCACATTGCAGGCAGAATCTTTACCATCTGAGCCATCAGGGAAGCCCCTTTAAAAATTAGTATTGATTTATCTCAACATACCCAGTTTTGATGCCTAAACTAACATATTTGATACTGTCTTAATCTTAATATATACTATACCCATTCAACTGTCTTTCCCCCCAACCACCCCCATCCCCCCAAGCAAGAAGATGACCTGGAGAGTGTAGCAAGGGTCAGGCTGCCCATAATTTAGTGTCAAGAGTACATAGGTCTGGAAGCTCTGGAGATTTCAGGAGGAAGCATAGAGTATGGATAGAGCCCAAGATCTTTGGAATCTTATAAATTACCTGCTGCTCACCAAGGAGGGGTTTCATTCCACTTTCCTGTCTCTCCTAACCTGGCAATGGGATCAAGCAGGACTGGGGCTTAGCATACCTAAGCTACAGAGAAGTAAGCACTTCCCCCACTGAAAAGCTTCAGCATATTAGATCTCAAGAATATTGAATCAGAGCCTCATATACATCGCATCATCCAGCCTCACCCTTAAGTCATCCTTTTCGGGTGGAAATTTCTGGTAAGGACTGAGGCCAGTAGATCTGGGTTTAACTCTTGACTCCAACTCTCATCTACATCTTTAGGGCTACGGTACAGGTTTTTTCAACCTCTCTGAGCTTCCATTTTCTCATCCAGAAAGTAGAATAATACTAGCTAATGTATAAGATTTTTATGAAGATTAGTGAGATCTTATATGTAAAGCACAGTCTAGCACATAGTAGGTGTGTAACACAGAACAGCAACTCTCATTACCATCAACATTTGTCTGAGTAGACAGAACGTCCCTTTAAACAAAAAGAAAATTAGAGACTAGGTGCAGAGCCACTGGCTGCAAGCCAAAGGGGGAAGATAAAGTGGTATAATTGCCTCTCCAGGGAAAAGCAATAAATCGTGACAGCTGTGCAGCTCCCCCTCTGTGGCAGCGTGAGAGCAGGGCTGTGTCAGAGAACGTCTGTTTCAGGATGAGTGTCCCTGTGTCTAAAGGCCTCTGCGCGGTGATATACGGGGCAGAGGGCACAGCCCTGTCCTGCCTTCCAGGAGTTTATTATCTATGGACATGGGGACAAAGCGGGGGTGAGATAAGAGGTAGATAATAAAGGCTGGTCGTCTCTATTATCTACCAAAATTGGGACAAAGGAAAGATTAGATCATCATATTATAAGAGAAGCTGGGGAGAGTGGTGTTCTTGGTGGGTGAGCTTTCATGCTGGTGAAAGTGCGTTTAAGACAGATGCAGTTATTTGGGGTGGGCACTTTGCTGTTCAGTCGCTCAGTCGTGTCCAACTCTTTGCGACCCCATGGACTGCAGCACGCCAGGCTTCCCTATTTTCCACCACCGCCCAGAGCTTGCTCCAACTCATGGCCATTGAGTCAGTGATGCCGTCCAACCATCTCGTCCTCGGTCGTCCCCTTCTCCTCCTGCCTTCAATCTTTCCCTGCACCAGGGTCGGAATTTCAAGAGAGACATGGGAAAAGGAAGACAGTTAAAGCCAAGGGGAAATAATGACGCAGACCAGGATGGTGTCCATTCAGGAGCAGTGAGTCACGTGGTTTGGCTGGAAACTGTTATGGAGTAACCAGGAAACAGAGGTCTTGAGAGGGTGCTTAATCTGGTCGTCGGTGAAGAGTGGCAGCCTCGGAACTATGTTGAAGGAAGATTAATCTAGCCACTGGGCGTAGGAGGGGTTGGAGGGGGAGAGGTTGGCCACAGAGAGACTGATTGGGTGAGGAGGCAGCACCGAAGCATGAAGAAGGGGTGCCCTCGACTTGGGTGGGGTGGGGGGAGTGGAAGTAAGAACAGAAAGGGTGATCCCAGGAAAGGCAGCTCTCCTGGATTCCAGGAAGGGAAGCTGAGCAATACCTAAGCTGTGTGGCAAGCGTTCCTTGTGCTGGACACAGAGAGGTAGCAGCAAAGCACACCAGGGCCCTGGCCACCCACACGCCGTGGAGAGATGTGTGCCCACAGAGGTCTGCTTCATAGGACCAAACTGGCCAAGGATGTGGGCGTAAACTTCAGCAGTAACTCTCTAGTCAATGGGGGCATTATCCATCCGAAAGTGTTAGGCATTCAGTCGTGTCTGACTCTTTGCGACCCCATAGCCCATAGCCTGCCATGGGATTCTCCAGACAAGAATACCGGAGTGGGTTGTCATTCCCTTCTCCAGGGGATCTTCCTGACCCAGGGATCAAACCCTGGTCTCCTGCATTGCAGGCAGATTCTTTACTATCTGAGCCACCAGGGAAGCATTATCCATAGAGCAATAGAACAGGCAAATGACCATGGGCTTGACCGTTCTGAAAGCTTTTAAAGATGAGTATGATGAAGGATGCCTTTCATTTCACTGGTCAGACAACTGGATTAGATCAGCTGAGGCTGCGATGTCAGCTTGTTTGGGTACACGAGCTTCCCTAGAAGGAGATACCAAAGGACCCCCAAACAGGAGACATTTCCAACAGTCCCATATGCAGCCCAGGAACTGAAGGAGAATGAAACCAACTCTTGATTACCCAAGGATGTTAGCCATTTGATTCCCCATCTCACAGGATCAGCCCGGTGGGAACCATCAACCTGGGCAGCTTTGGAGAATGAGCTTTATGAAGTAAAGCATGGCTTCTTTTTGCAAAGCAATTTGGCAGTCCGAATCAAGATTTTGACATATGTTTATGTTTTGACCCAATAGTTTTAGTTCTCAGAATCTATCCTGATCAACAGTACAGACAAAGATTCACAGGCCAGGATGTTTATTAAGCGAAAAAGGAAATAATAGGGAAAAGAGACTAAATAGCAATACGGAAATAGTTAAATTATGGTCTATTTATAAAATATCGTGCAGACATTAAAAATCATGTGTTTGAGGAGTAAGGGAAGATGTTCACAAAAGAGTGTCAAATGAAAAAAACACAGCCTACTAAACCACACATACCTTACAATGCCACAAAGATTACATGGGGGGAGAGGAGTAAATTCTGATGAATCAAATTAAGGCAGCTTCCTTCTTCATATTTTTATGAACTTGCAAATTTTTCTGCAAGTATGTACTAACAATAATAATTATGGAAAACTTACTATGTGCCAGAACTTTGCATAGACATCAACCCACTTAATCCTCATAACTCTACAAAACAGGCACAATTATCAAACCCATTTTACAGCTGAGGAAACAGAGGCTTGGAGACAGTTCCTCTGCTCAAAGTTATCCAGTCAACAAAGGGTGGAGGCAGGACTTAAAGTCAGACCCCTGGGCCCTCCCCCCATCTGCCTACACTGATCTACCACGTTACCTCTCTCCGTGATCAGCAAGTATATAGTGTGTGTAATGCTTCTAATTAAAATTGTCCTTCTTTTCCCTCTACATTTCCATCTACATGGTATAAGGGAGTCTAGGGTGTTGAGTAGAGATCATGGCCCCAAGGAACTGGACTTTGGTTTCCTGCCAAGTAATTCACCTTCTATGCCAATGTCACCAAAACACCGGTGATCAGAACTTCTTTTCTGTGGGAGGAACAAGGATTATAAAAGGTCAAAGAAAATGACTTTCCATTGTTAACAATTAGCTAATTCAGTAAATTATGTTCAGTACTTAGCATAAGGACTAGTCATTAGCGTTTATATGTAGATTAAGCAATGTGTTTTTTCCTTTGGAATAAAGTGAAATGGGAAAGAACTGCCCAGTTCCCCCCTGGGAAATCTAAATGTGTTTCTTTGAGAGTTGAAGCAATGCTCTCGGATGCTCTCCTTGGCCCGGGGTTCCAGACCAGACCCTGACCAGCTGCGCGAGGACTTGAGTGACTTGTGTCACTCACCTGCTCGGGATTTCAATTTCCTCATCTATAAAACTAAGGAGTTGATCTAGACAACGTTTTAGTTCGTGTCTTGCTCTAATTGTCAATGTTCCTATGACAAAATCAGTTTACAGAATAAGCCTATACCGTAAACCCCCACATATGAACCTTCAATGGAGAGCTTTCAAAGATGCAAACATGTGTGCCAGACCCTGTATGCCAGCTTTGTACTGTACTACTGGACTTTTCGAGGTACTGTACTGTCAGATTAAAGTTTTTTTCTTTATTTTCTCTGTTTATTTGTTTTTATGTACATGTTATTTGTATGAAAAGTATTATAAACTTTTAGAGTACAGTATTACTGGCTCTCCTGCCAATGCAGGAGACTTAAGAGACCCAGGTTTGATCCCTTGATCAGGAAGATTCCCTGGAGGATGGCATGGAAACCCACTCCAGGATTCTTGCCTGGAGGATCCCACGGACAGAGGAGTCTGGAGGGTTATAGTCCATGGAGTGACAAAGCATCAGACACAACTTAGCATGCACGCAACAAAACACAGTTCAGTACTATACAACTGATTGTATTAGCTGGGTGTTCATTGCTGTTCAATCTCTAAATTGTGTCCAACTCTGCAGTCCCATAGACTGCCACATGCCAGGCTTCCCTGTCCTTCACTATTTCCCAAAGTTTTCTCAAACTCATGTCTGGTGAGTTGGTGATGCCATCTAATGATCTCATCCTCTGTCGTCCCCTTCTCCTCCCACCCTCAATCTTTCCCAGCAGGATCTAGGCTAACTTTGTTGGACTTATGAACAAATTGGACTTCAGAACATGCTCTGGGAACAGACCTCATATGTATGTAGGGGACTTACTGAATCTGAAAAGCCAGGGATACCACCAGGCACAGGAATCCATCGCTTTCCATGAACCTTCTTCCTCTAGAAAGCAAGACCTTCTTCCTTTCTCCCCAGCCTGCAGCCCCCGCTGAGATCACAAGCTTTAACCAAAGCTTGGTGGGCTAAAGCAGTCAAAGTGGGGTGATATGAAGGAGAAAAAGTGGAATCAGGGTGGGTGAAGAACTCTTGGCTGCTGTAAAGATGCTTGGGCTTCCCAGGTGATGCTCGTGGTAGGAAATGTGTGCTGTGCTTAGTTGTGTCTGACTCTTTGCGACCCCATGGACTCTAGCCTGCCAGGCTCCTCCTCGCCTGCCAGTGCAGTAGATGTAAGAGATGTAGGTTCGATCCCTGGGTTGGGAAGATCCCCTGGAGGAGGGCATGGCAGCCCACTCCAGTATTTTCACCTGGAGAATCCCGTGGACAGAGGAGACTGGTGGGGTACAGTCCATTGGGTCACAGAGAGTCAGACAGGACTAAAGCGACTTAGCGTACACGCACAAAAAGATGGTCAGATCACATTCCTACGGCACCCGGCTTGCTTTTCCTCCACACCAATTGATATTCTACTCACAGCACAGAACACAGGAGAGTCAAGGCCAAACCCAGATGATGCTCCGTAGAAACAGGCCAAGCGCAGGCCATTTGCTGGGTGACAGATCCCGTTATCCTTAATGTCTGGGGACAGGAGAGCACAGAAAGAGCAGCAGGGCCTCCGCAGTGTCTTTAAGACGCAAACACCCTTGTTAAACCTCTACAGGGTCCACCTGCAGGGGCCTCAAACCGCCTAGAGAGCCTCGGAGATGCCTGGCCCCTGTTCCGCCAAACACTCTCTCTGCTTCCTATGCGAAGTCATTCCCTCAATCAGTAGCAATAACTGCGAGCTGAGCCAGCTAGGGCAGGCACACACGAGGCCCTGTGCAGTACACGAAGTGGGGTGAGTTGGAACTAAATCAAGGACTGCAGGTAGATTTCCTTAACCAGAAGAGCACAGGTTCCTCTTCTGCAAGTCCCTCCCGCTCAACTTAAAGGCTCCTTTTTAAAAAATTGAAGTATAGTTGATACACAAAGTTGTGTTGGTTTCAGGTGTACAGCAAAGTGCTTCATATATATATATATTTGAATCTATATTTATATTTGAGTTCAGTTCAGTAGCTCAGTTGTGTCCAACTCTTTGCAACCCCATGAACTGCAGCACACCAGGCCTCCCTGTCCATCACCAACTCCTAGAGTTTACTCAAACTCATATCCATTGAGTTGGTGATGCCATCCAACCATCTCATCCTCTGTCATCCCCTTCTCCTCCTGCCCTCAGTCTTTCCCAGCATCAGGGGCTTTTCAAATGAGTCAGCTCTTCACATCAGGTGGCCAAAGTATTGGATTTCAGCTTCAACATCAGTCCTTCCAATGAACACCCAGGACTGATCTCCTTTAGGATGGACTGGTTGGATCTCCTTGAAGTCCAAGGGCCTCTCAAGAGTCTTCTCCAACACCACAGTTCAAAAGCATCAATTCTTCATCTTTATAGTCCAACTCTCACATCCATGCATGACTACTGGAAAAACAATAGCCTTGACTAGACGGGCCTTTGTTGACAAAGTAATGTCTCTGCTTTTTAACATGCTGTCTAGGTTGGTCATAACTTTCCTTCAAGCAGTAAGCATCTTTTAATTTCATGGCTGCAATCACCATCTGCAGTGATTTGGGAGCCCAAAAGATAAAGTCTGTCACTGTTTCCCCATCTATTTCCCATGAAGTGATGGGACCGGATGCCATGATATTAGTTTTTTGAATGTTGAGTTTTAAGCCAACTTTTTCACCCTCCTCTTTCACTTTCATCAAGGGGCTTTTTACTTCTTCTTCACTTTCTCCCATAAGGGTGGTGGTATCATCTGCATATCTGAGGTTATCGATATTTCTCCCAGCAGCCTTAATTCTAGCTTGAGCTTCTTCCAGCCCAGCATTTCTCATGATGTACCCTGCATATAAGTTAAATAAGCAGGGTGACAATATACAGCCTTGATGTACTCCTTTACCTATTTGGAACCAGTCTGTTGTTCCATGTTCAGTTCTAACTCTTGCTTCCTGACGTGCGTACAGATTTCTCAAGAGGCAGGTCAGGTGGTCTGGTATTTCCAACTCTTTCAGAATTTTCCACAGTTTATTGTGATCCACAGTAACACTGAAGAAGCTGAAGTTGAATGGTTCTATGAAGACGTACAAGACCTTTTAGAACTAACACCCAAAAAAGATATCCTTTTCTTTATAGGGGACTGGAATGCAAAAGTAGGAAGCCAAGAAACACCTGGAGTAACAGGCAAATTTAGCCTTGGAATGCAGAATGAAGCAGGGCAAAGGCTAATAGAGTTTTGCCAAGAAAACACATTGGTCATAGCAAACACCCTCTTCCAACAACACAAGACTCTACACATGGACATCGCCAGATGGCCCACACCTAAATCAGATTGATTATATTCTTTGCAGGCAAAGATGGAGAAGCTCTATACAGTCAGCAAAAACAAGACAGGGAGCTGACTGTAACTCAGATCATGAAATCCTTATTTCCAAATTCAGACTTAAATTGAAGAAAGTGGGGAAAACCACTAGACCATTCAGGTATGACCTAAATCAAATCTCTTATGATTATACAGTAGAAGTAAGAAATAGATTTAAGTGACTAGATCTGATAGAGTGTCTGATGAGCGATGGACGGAGGTTCGTGACATTGTACAGGAGACAGGGATCAAGACCATCCCCATGGAAAAGAAGTGCAAAAAAGCAAAATGGCTGCCTGAGGAGGCCTTACAAATAGCTGTGAAATGGAGAGAAGTGAAAAGCAAAGGAGAAAAGGAAAGACATACCCATGTGAATGCAGAGTTCCAAAAAATAGCAAGGAGAGATAAGAAAGTCTTCCTCCGAGATCAATGCAAAGAAATAGAGGAAAAGAACAGAATGGGAAAGACTAGTGATCTCTTCAAGAAAATTAGAGATCCCAAGGGAACATTTCATGCAAAGATGGGCTCAATAAAGGACAGAAATGGTATGGTCTTAACAGAAGCAGAAGATATTAAGAAGAAGTGGCAAGAATACACAGAAGAACTGTACAAAAAAGATCTTTATGACCCAGATAATCATGATGGTGTGATCACTCACCTAGAGCCAGACATCCTGGAATGTGAAGTCAAGTGGGCCTTAGAAAGCATCACTACAAACAAAGCTAGTGGAGGTGATGGAATTCCAGTTGAGCTATTTCAAATCCTGAAAGATGATGCTGTGAAAGTGCTCCACTCAATATGTCAGCATATTTGGAAAACTCAGTAGTGGCCAAAGGACTGGAAAAAGTCAGTTTTCATTCCAATGCCAAAGAATGCTCAGACTACTGTACAATTGTACTCATCTCACACGCTAGTAAAGTAATGCTCAAAATTCTCCAAGCCAGGCTTTAGCAATACGTGAACCTTGAACTTCCAGATGTTCCAGCTGGGTTTAGAAAAGGCAGAGGAACAAGAGATCAAATTGCCAACATCCACTGGATCATGGAAAAAGCAAGAGAGTTCCTGAAAGGCATCTATTTCTGTTTTATTGACTATATTTGAATCTACATTTGAATGTGTATTTATATATTTCAAATATATATATTAATTATATGTAATATATATTATTATCATTTATATATAATATATATATATATATATATATATATTTGAAGCCTATTTTGAACTGTGGTGTAGGAAAAGACCCTTGAGAGTCCCTTGGACAGTAAGGAGATCCAACCAGTCCATCCTAAAGGAAATCAAACCTGAATAATCATTGGTGCTGAAGATGCAACTCCAATACTTTGGCCACCTGATGCGAAGAGCTGACTCATTAGAAAAGACCATGACGCTGGGAAAGATTGAAGGCGGGAGAAGAAAGGGATGACAGAGGATGAGATGATTGGATGGCATCACTGACTCAAGGGACATGGGTTTGAGCAAGCTCCAGGAAATGGTGAAGGACAGGGAAGCCTGGTGTGCTGAATCCATGGGGTCACAAAGCATTGGACACGACTGAGCAACTGAACAACAACAAAAGTGTGTGTGTGTGTGTGAACTCCAGTACTTTGGCCACCTCATGTGAAGAGTTGACTCATTGGAAAAGACTCTGATGCTGGGAGGGATTGGGGTCAGGAGGAGAAGGGGACGACAGAGGATGAGATGGCTGGATGGCATCACGGACTCGATGGACGTGAGTCTGAGTGAACTCCGGGAGTTGGTGATGGACAGGGAGGCCGGGGTGCTGCGATTCATGGGGTCTCAAAGAGTCGGACACGACTGAGTGACTGAACTGAACTGAACTGAAAGTGACTGAGCATGCATGTATATATATATATATATATACATATATATATATATTCTTTTCCACTTTAGGTTATCACAAACTATTGAATCGAGTTCCCTGCACTGTACAATGGGACCTTGTTATTTATTCAGCCCAAAGGTTTTAAACACTGGAGCTGGGCTAAGGAGGAAGAAGAGATAGTGACCACCATTTATTTTCTGACCCTATGAGTCAGACCTGGAGCTAAGAACTGGAAAATATTTTATCAGTTCATTCTCATAAATGAAACTGAGACATCAGAGAGTTAAAAAATTTTTTTAAACCTGAACAAAGTAACACAGCTAGTAAATTGCAGGACTAGGATGATTTGAACCCAAATTTGATTGCCCCCCACACCCAATCTATTTCCTTTAAATCTACACTTTCACCTAGCTTCCCTTTGTATGGTAGATACCATGCATAGAAGTAAGTGTGTGAGAGAGAATGTGTGTGTGTGTATACAGATCTCCAAATAACCTGGGATTTGAACACAGATCAGTTTGGCAGAGCAAACTGCCAAGTCCAGCCCGGCCTGTCATTCCCTAATTTTAACAGCCCTTCTTGGACTTCCCTGGCGGTTCAGTAGGTTAAGACTCAGCATCTCCACTGCAGGGGGCACAAGTGCGATCCCTGGTTGGGAAACTAAGATCCCATGTACCATACTGGCCAAAAATACTAAATACATAAAAGAATCCTTCTCCCCAGTGGAAGAAGTGGAACCCTCACAGCTGGAGCTAGGATCCCACGTGACAGTGACTACTCCCCCTGAGTGCCTCTGTCTCAGGGTATCTCTATCACACAGCCACATCTCCAGCATCGCTGTTGTTCAGTTGCTCAGTCGTGTCTGACTCTTTGCGACCATGTGGACCGCAGCATACCAGGCCTCCCTGTTCCTCACCATCTCCCGGAGTTTGCCCAGGCTCATGTCTGCTGAATCGGTGTTGCCATTCAACCAATTCATCCTCTGCTGCACACTTCTCCTTTCTTCTTCAATATTTCCCAATCTTTCCCCCAGCATATGGTACAAGAAAAGCCACATTCAGGCCACCAGGCCATCAGCAGACCAGCCCAGGAGGGCAGGTCTGATACTCTTACCTGTGGCCACCAAGATGAGCACTGGTGTTGAGTGAGCCTCGGAGGCTAGAGAGGAATGAGGGACCCTGTGTTCCATCTAGATCGGCATCACTATGAAGCTTGATTGGTTTTCCCAATCGACTCAACATTTCTGCTTGTCACTTAATTGCTATATGAAAGCAGAAATATGTGTCTCTTTGCTGCTTCCTCCCAACAGGTAGAAATAAATAAATAGATAAATGAAGAGATTAAATAAAAGAGACAAAACAAATGATGTTTTCCTATGAGATGCCTACGGATAGGGTGACTGTGTGGTTGTCAGACTAGAACCTTCTGAGAATGAAAGGGCGTCGCTATTCACAATTGCAGGAGGGCAACGAGTATAAACCGACCAGCCCTGGAGAAACAAGCTGTGCAGAGAGAATGTGAGTCTCAATGACCATAGTCCATATCTCTACTCTCTTCTGTGCAGCTTGGAGCATATTGGAATATGGTCAGTGGTGGTTGTCGTTTTTAATTGTTGTTCTTTTTTAGTCGCTAAATCTAAACTGCTAAAGCTGTGTTGGACTCTTGCGATACATGGACTGTATCCTGCCAGGCTCCTGTGTCCATGGCATTCTCCAGGCAAGAAAACTGGAGCGGGCAGACATTCCCTTCTCCAGGGAATCTTCCCGCCCCAGATTTGGACCTGGGTCTCCTTCAGGGCAGGCGGTCTCTTTACCGTACCAAGGAAGGCCAAGAATACTGGAGTGAGTTGCCATTTCCTTCTCCAGGGGATCTTCCTGATCCTAGGGATCCAACCTGCGTCTCCTGCATTGGCAGGCAGATTCTTAACCCCTGAGCCACCTGGGAAGATGTTGTTTTTAATACTATCTATAAAAACAAGGAGAAAAAAGCAGTTTTCCCTAATGGGGGCAAGGTGGGGGGTGTCAGTAAATGTATTAATAGGCAAAGTGTATGCTTCCAGCCGTTTTCTCTCCTTCCCCCAACCTGTAAGCTGTCAGAGATTCCTTTAGCTAAGAGTAGCCCCACCTTTAAAGTCCTCAAGCTCCCTGTTCCTCAGATCTTTCAGGCAAGGTGTCAAAAACAAAGCAAATTCTCTTGGTGAAATTCTTTGCATTTTTACTGAGAATAAACCCCTAAGGCACTGAGTGACCTTGAGCAGCCTGAGGCCTCTGAATCTTACAAGGCGCAGGCACCCACCCAGGTCTCTGGGCAGGGGAGGCCGGTTCAGAATGAAAAAGCACCTCCTCTTCTTCACTCTGTCCGAGGGCTTAGACTGTCACTGGCGAGGACTGACTCTCTAGGGTTAACTGGCTCTGGGTTTTGTCGATTCAGGGTTAACAGGAGCCCGGCCCTGGGAACGGGATGATGTGCGGGCTTGCCATCCTTCCCCACGCAAGCAGGAGCCACGGGAAGCATCAGCTCTGAGATCTCCTAGCGCTGTGAGGCCCACTCCACAGTCACCTCTCTCCTGTTGACGGAAAGGAATCTTCTCTCGCTGCAGGCAGTGATGACAGCCGGGGAAATGAGAGCTCTGCCGCTGGCCCGGTCTGCAGCCAAACGACAGCGGAGCAGCACCAAGAGAGAGTTTCCGGGATACTTCTTAATTGGGTGCTCAGAATCCAGAGTCTACTAATATCCATTTACATACAACACCATTAAGTTGCATCGCTATAGAACTACCCACCAGATGCGAAACAGCCAGATTTACTGGTCTGTTTGCAGCTGGTTGTACCTTCTCTGGGGCTCATGCCCCATTCGTTCAAATGGCTGCTTCCCCATCTGCTTAAATGCAAGCATACAATACAGCCCCGGGGCCCTGGGGTGCCCTGTGCTCCTGCACGATGCCCAGGACAGGATCGGGAAAGAGGGCAGAGCAGGGGTCAGATGACTGCGGCTCTCTGCTTTTTATTAAAAACAACATTTAAAAAGAACAACCGTTCTATGGCCACCAGAGCATTTTATTTTTCTGCTGGGAGAAGAAAAGCTCTCCAAATGTTTTATTCAGCAGAAACTAGAACACTGTTATTATAAACTTTCTTTTCCAAACAAATTCCCTGAGCTTTATGCTGCCAGAACCCCTCCTCTCCAGGGTAGCTCTGCCTTCACTCCCTGACTCCTGAGACCCTGCTGGGAAGTCTGCCACCCTGGCTCCAGCCGGCGGCAGATGGTCTCAGGGGGGCAGGGGGGAGCCGCAGAACTCAGCCCTTCCCAGGAAGGTTCTGAGAAAATCCACAGCCTGTGTGGTATCCTTAGAAGGAAGATCCTGTTACAGTACTCACACCTACCAGGATTCTCTTCAGCAGCAGATCAGAGTCTACTGAAGGCCTTGGGTGTCCCTATCTGCCCTGTCACCTCAGAAATTCTGAGCCAAACATTACCTCCCAAAAGCAGCCCTTTGGCCCGAGGACCCCTGGGGATGCCGGGGGTGGGGTGGGGGGAATATCATCCAATACTTCAGGGAGACTGATGGGGAAAAATAAGAAACATGGCTTATCCCAAATTCTGGAAATTTCTAAATGGTTCCACTAATAGAAGAGAGGGCTTCCCAGGTGGCCCTACTGGTAAAGAATCTGCCTGCCAATGCTAGAGACTCGGGAGACTTGGGTTTGATCCCTGGGTGGGGAAGATCCCCTGGAGGAGGAAATGGCAACCCACTCCAGTATTCTTGCCTGGAGAATCCCATGGACAGAGGAGCTTGGAGGGCTACAGTCCATTAGGTCGCAAAGAGTCAGACATGACCGAGCGACTGAGCCTGCACCTATATACAATAGAAGAGATCCTTATTCTTAGCCTCAAAAGGGAGTTGAAGAGCATAAGCCTTTTTTAAAGGACTAGTGGGTCCACAGATGGATTCACCATGGGTTACCATGCCAACATCTCTGATAGAGTCTGGTAGAGGAACTATAGTTATAAAAAGTCAGGTCTCCTTCCTAAGCTCCTTCAGAGTGAGCTGTTGGAGGAGAAACTCTTTCTTTATGGCAGCATCAGGCAAGGCCATCACTTGGTTTGAGCATAAAAAAGAAAATTAAATAGTGATGAATGATCTGGGAGGGAAGGTGTGCTAAAAGTGGTCAGTTCAGTTCAGTTCAGTCGCTCAGTCGTGTCCGACTCTTTGCAACTCCATGAGTCGCAGCACACCAGGCCTCCCTGTCCATCACCAACTCCTGGAGTCCACTCAGACTTGCGTCCATCAAGTCAGTGATGCCATCCAGCCATCTCATCCTCTGTCGTCCCCTTCTCCTCCTGCCCCCAATCCCTCCCAGCATCAGAGTCTTTTCCAATGAGTCATCTCTTCGCATGAGGTGGCCAAAGTACTGGAGTTTCAGCTTTAGCATCATTCTGTCCAAAGAAATCCCAGGGCTGTCTCCTTCAGAATGGACTGATTGGATCTCCTTGCAGTCCAAGGGACTCTCAAGAGTCTTCTCCAACACCATAGCTCAAAAGCATCAGTTCTTCGGTGCTCTGCCTTCTTCACAGTCCAACTCTCACATCCATACATGACTACTGGAAAAACCATAGCCTTGACTAGAAGGACCTTAGTCGGCAAAGTAATGTCTCTGCTTCTGAATATGCTATCTAGGTTGGTCATAACTTATCTTCCAAGGAGTAAGCATCTTTTAATTTCACGGCTGCAATCACCATCTGCAGTGGTCACCAGAGACCAAATGGGAGCATCAGGAATAGTGTAAGCCAGAAGTCCCTGGTGGTCCAGTGGTTAGGACTCCCCACTTGCACTGCCAAGGGCTCAGGTTCAATCCCTGGTCAGGGAACTGATATCCGACAAGCCACGTGGTACAGTGAAAAAGAAAAGTGGTGAAAGCAGTGATCATCAAATGATATTGCCGTGTCCCAAACTTTTCTATCATCTTCCCTGTATCACAGGGGAAAGAAGAACAAACTACATTTCTCAGCATCTTCTGTAGACATATTTCTGGGTTCATTTAGGGTCTGGGAAGACAGAAGGGTTTCTTGGTGCACAAGTGGATAAGTTGGCAGAAGTGTGCTGCTGCTGCGAAGTCGCTTCAGTCGTATCTGACACTGTGCGACCCAGTGGATGGCAGCCCACCAGGCTCCCCCATCCCTGGGATTCTCCAGGCAAGAACACGAGTGGGTTGCCATTTCCTTCTCCAATGCATGAAAGTGAAAAGTGAAAGTGAAGGCGCTCAGTCGTGTCCGACTCTTAGCGACCCCATGGACTGCAGCCCACCAGGCTGAGTTGGCAGTAAATGGACTCCATTTCACAATGCCTGGTACCAGTTTGAAGGGCTTCCCTGGTGGCTCAGATGGTAAAGAATCTGCCTGCAATGCAGGAGAATGAGATTTGACCCCTGGGTCAGGAAGATCCCCGGAGGAGGGCATGGCAACCCACTCCAGTATTCTTGCCTGGAGAATCCCATGGACAGAGGAGCCTGGAGGGCTACAGTCCATGAGATCACAAAGAGTCGGACAGGACTGAATGACTAACACACAGGGTACCAATTTGAAGGGCGTGGAGATAACACCAGTGGCTTCCTGATTTCTGTGGTTGATATGGTAGTAGATACGTGTTCTCAGTCTCTGTGTGATTGGTAGGGGCACGACCTCAGAGCTAAACACTAAAATGGCAGCTTCTGGATCAGTTGGTAAAGAATCCGCCTGCAATGCAGGAGACCCCGGTTCGATTCCTGGATCAGGAAGATCTCCTGAGGAAGGAATAGGCTACCCACTCCAGTATTCTTGGGCTTCCCTTGTGGCTCAGCTGGTAAAGAATCTGCCTGCAATGCGGGAGACCTGGGTTTGATCCCTGGGTTGGGAAGGTCCCCTGAAGGAAGCAAAGGCTACCCACTCCAGTATCCTGGCCTGGAGAATTCCAAGGACTGTATAGTCCATGGGGTTGCAAAGAGTCAGACAAGACCGAGCAGCTTTCACTTTCACTGGTTGTCACGCCTCCAGCCTTTCCAGGGATTTTGTAAAGTAACTAAATCCTTTTCTCCTTGCAATACCATTTTCTTTTCTCCTGTGTACCCAGATGCATGCTGTGTTTCCCATTGCAGCTGGGTGTGGCCTGTGCTTTGGGTGTGGCTCAGTGGGTGGTGAGCCATCGGGGTTCATCACAACTGGACATCAGACCTGAGCCAAACAGCCTCCACCTAAGACCCTCCGTGTTGCTCTCCCTTTGCTTGTCTGCCTCAGACAAATGCCATGGCCTTGGAAGCCGTGGGTGGGGACACTGGAGCCACAGGTGGGGATGGGCGGAGTCTGCATCCCTGAATCAGGGTTTGGAAGAGAGGCATCTTGGAAAAGAAGCTCTACGCCATCAGGGTGGCACCAGACCCAACCACCACTGGCATATTGGGAGGTGGAGAAAGTGATGTTGTAGATGAGGAAGATGTTAGAGATGGAATAGCCAAGAATAAAATGGCAAAAGCAGTGTCACCAAAGTGAGGGAGGGGAAACCTGCCCTTGTGCTACATTCCTGGAGCTGTGAGGTTTATCTAGTATGGCATTAGCATCACCCCAGTTAAAAGAGGTTGCTATGTTTCTGCACTAAACTCTGACTGATAACAGCAACTGGGGTGAAAGTCAGAGTAAGTCACTGGTAACACTGATATGAAAACAATATATGCCACAAAACCAAAAACGAACGAAGCAAAAAGTGAAAACAAACCAGAAGCAACACATAAGCTGGCAGAATTCAACTAAAAAAAAGAGAGTTGGAGATTAGTGTAAATTTCTCAGGTGGAAGGCTCAGGAATAAACCCCACCCCTGCTCATCGCTCCATCCTCATCCTCCGTCACCCGCCATATACACTGAATTGCAGAAAAAGTCCATAAACGCCTCCACATAAACTTAGGTTTCTTAGCCCTTTAGTATTCCTGCAGGGATGAGGTCTAGGGAGCCATCCTCACAGGGGAACACCTGGTTTCCAGGTGTCCAGGGAAGGCACCCAAGAAGAAGCCCCCTCTCTGGACGGACTGGAGTCCATCTTTCTCTACAGTGGACCTCGATAACAGGGGCTGTTCCATTTGAAAGTGATCCAGGAGCAGATGCCGATCTCAGAGACAAGTGGGCACATCCCAAGCTACAGATGTGAGGCCTGGCAGCCCAAGTGACAGCTCAAAGAGCTTTGCTCACGGATGAGCCAGGCCAGCTGGTCTGTTCCCCTGGCTGGGAGCGGGCCTCTGAAATGCGCCTGCCTCTCATTTTCTGATGTGTCACAATTTACCCTTTTGTTGTTCCGGAACATTCTGGAGCACAGGAGGCTAATCATCCATCGTGGTGAGACATCTGCTTGTGATGACTGAGGGCTCAAGCCCAGAACATCCCAGCATCATCCTGAAGGCGGCCACATAGTCACGCTCCGCCTGTTCACCGCCGTTGCCCTTTCACCGATTCACCAATCAAGAAGAGAGGAAACCACTCTCTTAAGTCTGGCAGTGACAACAAATCCCAAAAGATAAATTCATTTTATTAAGCGTGAAGCACAAAATAAATACGCACCCGTGTTCTGAGAAGACAAATGTGCTTATTGATTCCAGCAAAAACTGGGTTTCCATTCCCTTCTCCAGGGGATCTTCCTGACCCAGGGATCAAAACCACATTTCCCCTATTGCAGGCAAATTCTTCACCATCTGAGCCACCAGGGAAGCCCCAAGTAGGAGAACACGTCCATCTATTTCGGCCCCATCCATGGGGCTTGATGACAACCAGCCTTCATTTAGGTTTTCAGTGGCTCAAAAACAAAGGGAGGCGGTCTCAGTTTCTGCTGCTCCTGTCAGTGTGTCTCATGGAATTCAAGGATAGAAAACATCTGCTCTGAGGGTTGATCTTGAACATGAAGACAAGCAGAGTCCCAACAGATGGAGCTCTTCTAAGCCAAAAGGGCACCTGCTCAAAGAGTTACATTGCCACAAGTTTGTAGGGGAGACGATGTAAACTCTAACCCCAGTAAGCTTTGTATCTTGTCAACCAGTGACCACTTTGAATTTAAAATCCAAGAGGATAAGCAGGGATAATAACCTTTAGTTGAAGGCAGTGTGTTAAATCGCTCAGTCATATCCGACTCCTTGCAAACCCATGAACTGTAACCCACCAGGCTTCTGTAACTGTAACCCACCAAGGAATTCTCCACGCAACAATACTGGAGTGGGTTGCCATTCCCTTCTCCAGGAGGTCTTCCCAAGCCAGGGATTGAATCTGGGTCTCCTGCATTGCAGGCAGGCAGATCCTTTTCTATCTGAACCACCAGGGAAGGCTGCATGTGCCCAAAACTGAACTGAACATTTTATAAACTTAGTATCACTTAATTCACCCAACAGGACTCTGAGGTAGGTGCTTTTATCCCATTATACAGAAAATGACATTGAGTGTCAGAAAAATTAAGGAACTTGCCCAAAGCCATACCACCTACGAGCAGCAGAGCAAAGAGTCAAATCCAGTTTGGCTTGACTACAAACTTGTCCTGTTAAACACAATGCACTCACTATTCATCACTCTCAGGGGTCATCTGGATCTGCACACTGGCGATACAGGGGGTACACATTAGAGAACAAATATCAAAAAGGGCTGCTGGAAAGAGAACTTCCAAGCTTGGGGAGTGAGGCCAGGAGGGCTTGATTGACGCTCTGAGCTGGACCCCTCCGCCTGCCAATTTCAACCCGGCCACCAGGAGCACTTTTAAGGCAGGAGCTCACCATAGCTGTTCACAATCCCCTCTGCAACCTCCTCCCAAATAAGCAAACACAGGGAACCCCAGAACCACCGATAACGTCCAGCTCTCCCCTGGGGCAGTTTGATCCCATTAGTTCTCTTTTTCAAGAGGAAACTGGAGAAACCAGGCTCAGAATGCTTCTATGGTTCGATTCCACAGAGATCGAAAGCAGCTCAGTGGTTGCCAGGGCCTAGGAGCTGAGAGGAGGAGCCGACTACCAAAGGGTGCAAGAGAACTTCCGAGAGATGACGGAAATGTTTTCTGTGGTAATGATATAGACTTCGCACAACCGTATACATTTGTCAAAACTCATTTAATCATACACTTACCAATGGCAGATTTTACTGCATGTAAATTGCTTCTCAATAAAACAGATTTAAATATACAATACAGTTTTGTTTTTTTTTCCCCCCCAGAAGGGTGCTGGCTGGTGAACTTGAGCTAAAATTTCCATTGTGTAGCTGCATTGCAGTAAACCCTTGATCCAGAATCCCTAGGTTGTTCAACCTACCCAGCAGGGAGATTTCCTGCAGGCTGATCACACCAGGTCCAGTGGCAAGAAGGGTTAGAGTGGTATTTTCATGCAAACACTTCTGTTGCAGTTTAAATAAGGAGCTGTTTGCTAGCATTACCTTGGCTTCCTGCCTCCTTTCCTGAATCTTCAGAGGTCATCCTGTGTACTTGGTAAAAACATTCATCTGGAAAATTGCCTAGAGCCAGATTAAATATAACATCACTGTTTTTAACTTCTATCTCACATGACATACCTGTCTTTATCTTCATATCTTGTTGCATTTTGAAGGCCATACCTGTCTCTATGGTCAGCCCTGATACAAAAAATATCTTGCTAAAAATAATCACAAAGCTTGGCGTGGATTAAAAATAAGCCTTTCAGTTACACTCACTCCTCTCTCTCAGCCTATGTGTCCTTTCAGCTCTCGGTCAATCGTGCCCCAACACATTCTTTTTGGTAAAAAATATTTCTTTCCCCAGTGTGGCCAGTTAGGCTCTCTGCTCTCTATCCAAGACCTCCTATTTGGGGAAGATCCGAAAGCTTCTGACCCAGGTTAATAGCTCAGTCGGAAAAGGCCACACAAATATAGTCTAACACTGGAAATAATCAGATCAGTCATGCAAATTAATAAGTACATAAGGTTATATCCCAGAGGAAAAGAGTGCAGGCTCATACAGCAAAAGCTGCCAGAGAGAATGGATTTTAAAGGGAAATGACAACTAAAGAGCCGGCCCTGACTTTGGAGTCTTAAAAGCTATTGATGTTCTCTGCTCTTAGGTGTCCTGGCTTTTGGGAGGAAGCCATTCTGTGAACCTCACAGCAAAGTGTGGACTGGTAAGAGGTTTTTTGGTAATAAAATAAAAGAGTGAAAAAACACAAAAGACAACACTTTTTCAAATCACATTTAAATCATTTATTAAAAGGGGCAGAGTACAGTATTTAAGGAGCCAGTCCTGTCAACGAGAACTTCTGAACATCAAATGAAAATAGTCCAAGACCAGATGATAAAGGCATTCAAAAGCACAGAAGCACCCATACCTGCAAGGTTTTCAGATTGCATTGATGTTCTACAAACTTTCAATGGTTTTTATTTTCACATTTCTTTCCAAAAAAAAAAAAGTCATTTTCTTACAAGTTTCAGGCTTCAAGACAAAAATTGCATTAAGCCATTGATATAACTTAATACAAGTCTAACATATGCTCTAAGGGCTTTATAACAGGCTATCATTTTATCACTGCCATTTGCTTTTCTTGTGGTCTTAGCGTCGTGAAAGTAAAAGTTTATGATGAGACAAAAGAAAATTAGTTTTGCTTATCTTATATTCATTCCATTAAAAAATAGTTTTTTTTTTTTAAGTAGGGAGTTGGGAGAGGGTGAGAGGAATTGACTGTTAAGTCCAGTTCTAATCTTCTGAGCTGCCTTTGGAATGAAGTTTTGAGGCAGGAGTCTTCTACTGACCCTTATGAAGGTGTCCAACAGGAGAAAAAAAAGCACAAGTGCCTCCTCTGTAGATTCATCTGGGACTGATTAGACAATTTAATGTTGAAAAAGATATTTTTCTGGAAAACTCATAGCATTTCATAGATATAACACAAGCACACTAAATTTACTTATCTGCTACATACCAAACATCATGCCAGGCGCTACTAAGAAAAACAAAGTTGAAGGTTTGGACCCTCAAGGAGCTTCAGAAATTAATCTGCCTGTTAAGCCCCAGATTTCTTGCAAGTATGGAAGAATCATCCAGATTGTATGAGAACTGGCCCTTGAACCCTCTTTTGTACAAAGAATCTCCAAAAGCCATACAAAGTTCTCTTTATGCCCCTTAATTTTCAGATGTTACCTTATCAAAGGCTTCCTTAGAACCGTAATGCCCAAGACCTCAGACAATTCCAGATTATTTCAGTCTGAGAAATGCATCCCAGGAAGCAGATGGCTTCCAAGAGAGCTCATCCAATAAGGCAATGCCCTGAGTCTCTAGCATGGAAGAACCCAACTCCCAAATATTACAACTAAGCACATATACTTTTGGATCTTGAGCCCTGCCCCGTCTCCCCACCCCACTCCCAGCCCCTCAATAAGTGGAGAAGACATATTTTTTCAGTAAAAATTTGATTTCCCTCCACCCTAACACATGAAACTTTACTGGGGTATCCGCTGGAAGACAAGATCATAATTCAGAAGGTAACCATCATTATAGACAAAAAGTTTCTGCTCGAAAGGGTGATAGTTAATACTTTGCACAGTCTCTTGCATCTTCTGCATTATAATGTTAAGTTTGCCCTCTTTCCCTGTGTTTGTGTCATAGTAGTAGAAAATTTCTTCTATTTTGGTGTTCAGAGTGCGAGTCGCATATAGAACCCCACACACCATGAACGTGTTAGTAACAGATGGTTTATACTGCTTGGTATGCCAAGTGTTTAGCACCGCAAGTGTGGTGTCATTGAGTTTACTAATCACGATGTTACCAGTGCTGGCTTCAGTGGCATAAACCACCCACAATCCATTCTCATCCATAGCAAAGTCCATATCTTGCCAACCAACATTAGCGTACGAAAAGCGGTTATTATAGGCAGCATTAGGGAGAGTTTGGGACAAATCAACGTTGTTGGTGGTCAGGTTAATTTTGGCCATGTTCTGGCTATTGTACCAATTGACATACATGTTGTTCTTATAAACTACTGTACCACTGCCTTGGCCATAGGAAATTTGATTATCTCGGGCATATGTATACAACAGCAAATCATCCTTTGTATTGTAGAGTCTATAATATCGCAAAGTTCTCCCATCTGTATCCAAAGGTGCCACCCAGTACTGCCCATTGCCTGGATTCTGGGGAGAGTAATCCCGACCCCAGGCACCATACTTATAGCTAAACCCTAGCCAGTTGAGCTGAACTATAGCTGGTTTGCTGATATTCACCACACCACCGTGCGCACAGCTCCCTAGAGGAACAAAACAAATAAAAGGACATTCTTAGAGAAAATGCATGACAAGATACAAACAGTATAATATTCTAAGAACCAAAGGAATCCATAAACATTTTTCTTGTCAACACCACGGTTCTGATGGAGAAAAGGCAAAAGCTACCCTTGGCCTTGGTCTCAGTGCAGACATGTTATCAGTTCTAGAGAGAACTGTCTCCTGTTTACATGAACGGGCCTTCAATCTGGAAAATGGGTATAGTAGAACTGTGAACAACCATTTAAAAAAGTTTAAAAAAGGAAGACTTGGTGAATTTAATGTATTTTCTTCTATGAGAATGCATTTCAGCAGTATTATTTTATTTCATGTTCCTTATAGAGAAATCAGGAAAGCAAGATCACAGGAGAATGCCTTCCTATTGCCATAAAGCCGTACTCACAGCGGCGCTCTTCACCAGGGCCGGGAGAATTGGGATGAAGAAGTCGATCCTGGGCAAGTCTTTCTTCCCTTCCCTTCCCTCTGCCCTTCCCTGGGGCCCCAAGGGCATGTCCACTCCAGGTACCGATGCTGCCCACGTTACCCTCAGGAGAGGAAGTTTCTACTATGGCATTTTAAAGATACAGAAAGATGGTCCTTGTCCATCCCAAACTCCCTAACTATCCTTTCTCCCCAGCAATGATTAGTTATCTAAGTCTGTGAGTCTCTGTTTTGTAACAAGTTCATCTGTATCATTTCTTTCTCAGATTCCATATATAAGGCATGCCATGTAATATTTCTCCTTCTCTGTCTTACTTGACTCAGTATGACAAGGCACACTGCTCTATTTAAAGTGGATAACCAACAAGGACCTCCTGTATAGCACATGGAAGTCTGTCTAGTGTTATGTGGCAGCCTGGATGGGAGGGGACTTTGGGGGAAAATGGGTACATGTGTATGTATGGCTGAGTCCCTTCATTGTTCGCCTGAAACTATCACAGCATTGTGAATCGGCTCAATACAAAATAAAAAATGTTTAAAAAAAAAAAAGAAAAGAAAGATGGCCCTTGATGGACCTCTAAGAGGCCCTCTAATGGTGGGATTTCAGCTTTGAAAAGTCACGGAAGGTATTTTAGGGCAGCATTGCCTGTTCTGTGCCCAAAGCGTAGATGACGTGGTGACCATCTCGCTGCAGAGTTACAAGGTGGGCCTTGTGGCTCATAAGCCATAGCCTGCTGTGCCGCGGAATGACAGGCCAGCGCGTCATCGTTCCCAGTCTGACGCCGTCATTGTCACAATGTGTACAATCAAGTGGGACCAGCCTCACCGGTCCACTGAATCTACATTCCCTGAAACACTCGGGTGAGTGACTCCGGCTGGGCCTTTTGCCCCTTTGCAGAGTCCTCCCTCTGAAATGCCTGCCAACCCAGACATTTATGAGCTATAAAAAAATAGAATAAAAAATCCTCCAGTATTTTTATAATAGCTATCTAAAGATTTGAACAGACAGTTTCTGGAATCTTAATAAATACCCTTAAAAGGCTGGCCAGAAATTTTATTGGAATTACAGAGGAAAGTCGACTCCAAGTACGTTGGAGGTCATTTTCCCTCATCCTGCTGCCTATAGCTGAGCAGGTGAGGGAGGAGGGGACAGAACCTGGCTGTAACTGCGTGGAGGGACTCAGGGAGCCACGAGGGCACATGAGGTGAGCTCAAGCCAGAATCAGAGCTCCAAAGAACTGCCCGATATTAACACTGCGGGGAGCAAGGGGGTGCAAAGCATTCGCCTCTGAGTCTCTGCCTCTGATGGTTACAGAAAGACCCATTTCTTTCCTTGTTAAATGCCTCTCCTCTCTCCCCTCCTCATTCAAGGACTGTTCAGAGGTGAAACCATTACTAGAAATCCTGCTTTTATTTTTCCAATCTGCTGGGGCTTTTTGGTCCCAGAATTAAATATGTGCTCCTTAAATGCTCTCATAAATCCGCAGTTGGTGGGAAAGCCAGCCAACCATACAACAGGTAGAGAAATGAAACTGCTCTGTACCCAACCTCAAATAATTTTGCATATCATTAAGCAGAACACAGTCGCGGGTTTATTTTAATAATGCATGCACCATTTCATAAATAAAAAAGCAACGCATGTTCAGCCAAGAGACTGCTCTTCACTAAAGAAATAATAAATAAAATTATAAAGTATTATTTCCTCTTCTAAAAGTGATCTCTCAGATGAATGCTTGTTTGCTTTTGTTTATGAAACAATGCATGAATTATTAAAATAAGTTAGTGGTGTGTTCAGTTTAATGATAACAAAAACTGTTTGCGTTTCCATATGCTACTAACCAGATATTCTAGTTAAAATATCTTCCTGAGAACTTATTTATTCAATGACATTTCACCCTGAGGAAATGAAAGAAAGTCACTTTTTTCTTGCAGGTTAGAAGACTTAGGCATTGTTTGCTTAACTGAATCTTGCCCTCCTGGAAAAGAAATATCCCAAACCAACAGCAACAAAATATTTAAGGAAAACTTATGTGCTATAACATAGTCAAGCATTTTATCATGGGATTAAAGATAATAAACTATTCTGTCCTAAGGGGGGGGGGGGGGGGGGGGGAGGGAGGCCCCAAAGGGAGGGGCTATCTGTGGACACAGAGCTGATTCCCTTCTTTGTACAGAGAAAACTAATGCAACACTGTAAAGCAATTATACTCCAATTAAAAAATAAAATTGCACCTGGTATGAAATTTGAATCTCTTTTCCTCACCCCACAATTGTTCCTAAGCACTCTCATGTCCTTTCTGTTATCCTCCCTTTATCCTCTAACTCCTTTGAACTGTTTTTATAGCCCTGGCTCCCAACAAAGGAAGAGGAAGTAAAAGAACAAAGTACTGTTGTCAACGCTACCGATGTGGCCACAACAGTGACAGACCAGTGACAAGGCTACAGCAGGCTTCCTCAACTCATGGCTGCAAACTGTCCTAGAAATAAGGATGAAACCGACAGGCAGCCTGGTGCCCACTGCCAGCACAGGGCCTTGCATCCCCATCTCATCTAGCCCAGCGAGAGACCCCATCCCCTACCCTGTCTACACTGAGCCTCTCCCTACCCTGCCTATCTCATACCCCTTCCCAGCCCCTTCCTGCATCTCAAGGACTTGAGGTACCCCATGCTTTTCCTTCTTTATCCCCAATTTTTCCTGCCACTGGAACAACAACCCACTGCCCAGCCATGACCCGAGAGTTGTGAAAGATTGACGAATCCTTTTACATTTTCTGATGGAAGAGGACACACCACAGAACTGAGAACAAAATACCCTTTCAGCTACTCCACAAGCAAGAAAGCCAAGATAATTTGGTGTTAATCAGGTTAGTGAGCTGTTGGAACTTTCTTATCACCCCAGGAATCACAGGTGCAACCTCTCTCTCCATTTGAGCATCTGTGGACGGCAGCCTGGTACAGTGAAAACATTGCCAGACAGGTTCCAATTCCAATCCTGCTCCAACACTAGTGAGCTGAGTATCCTTGAATGGCTTGCCTAACCTTCTGAGTGTCTGCTTCCTTGTGTTAGAAGAAAAAATAATAATACCTACTCTGTAGGTATTATAGTACCTACTCTGTAGAACTGTTAAGAGTACAGAAGACAGGAACATTTAACTCAATAAATGATCAGCATTATAATCACATCATGTTACAACTGAAGGTTTACATTAAATAGTGGTTTCTGGAGGTTTATGGGCCCATCCTGGTAGCCAAGTACCCAGAACAGTACCAACCACACAGTGGCACTAAATTATGGGATGAAAAGCTGTTTAGACATCCCAAACTCACCTTTGTTGTCACAGTTATCATTTTAATCGCTAAATTGTGTCCTTAGCTTTAATTATAAAAACACTACCTCTTTCCCGAGAACATATCTGAATGCTTGCAAGAGCCTGGTAATTACTGCACAGAACATAATGCAAGGAACTCTCCATACCAGATAGCCTTGTTTGGCAATCTCTTCTTTATCATGGAAGTTATTAGATACTGCCATGGTATTCTGAAAATATCCTGGGAGGCCACAAGGTAAAACTTTAAAATACTCTAACTTGACTTTTTTTTTTTTTTAATTCTCATGGTTAGCAGCACTTTTTAAAAAAAAACTAAAGATTATATACCAGCAGAGGAAACATGAGGCTTCCCCAGTGCCTCAGTGGGTAAAGAATCTGCCTGCAATGCAGCAGCTGCAGGACCTGCGGGTTCAATCCCTGGGTCAAGAAGATCCCCTGGAAGAGGAAATCCAGTATCCTTGCCTGGAAAAATCCCATGGACGGAGGAGCCTGGTGGGCTACAGTCCATGGGATCACAAAGAGTCGGACCCGAATGAACACACTCAACAAGAGGAAACTTAATCTTGGATCCACCAATGCTCCCTCTCACCTGGGCAACTGAACTTGGAGCAAAGATGAGAATACAATTGACTTGTGAGACTCAGGCAATCAAAATGGTGATAATCATAAAATAATTAAGATGAAATCGACTCTGAATTGTTGGATGTGTGCTCCCCAATGCTCAGCTCTTCCCTCGGCTCGGGATTTTGGCCAATCAGCCTACATCTTTCGTGGGTCGTTTACTGTGCACCTACCATGTGCCAGCACAGAGCCTTGCACCTCAACCTATAACAGTAACGATCCTAGGCATTCACATCCCATTTTCCTACCTACTGTCCTTTAGATTCAGGGAGAACAGAGAGAAACCCAAGTCAGTTGTTTTTAGGGAAAACAGTTAATGAGCATCAGGCCAATTATCTTAGATTAGGAAGTTCTGTGAAATGAAGCAGAAAAGGATGCCATTTGTGGCATAAAGCATCTATAAAGCACATTTTATCGAACCCTAACTCTATGTACTGGTTCTCAGATCAAGCTGACTATGGGGGTAGCAAACGGCAGCTGCCTGCAGGGGCCAAGACAGCACAGAATTACTTTATAGCTGAAACTTGCAGCGAGTCTTTCTTTCTTTCTTTTTTATTCTCTGCAACTCTGCAGTGAAGAAAAGCAAACAGGCCAGATTTTAAAGTCCCATAATAGTGAGTAACTTTAATTAAAGTCTCCACAGGCTCACAACGCCGTGGTGCCTGGGGATTTTCCAATCCAGCATTATCAACCAGTCCAAATAGAAAGAGAGCGAGTGAAAGAAATTGATTTCAAAACATGACAAAAAGTCAGTTTAATATAAACATCATAAATATAATATGAACAGAGCTGGAGGAGGGCCAAGCGGCCTGGCAGGGATCCAGCTGAAGCCAAGGTTGTGGGAAAGTGAGAGGGAGTCTGCGCCCAATTTGTTTAAACAACACAGCTGGGCTGGGCTGGCTCATAAAAGCCTAAGTGTTGTGGACTGGGAGAAAGTTCTAGAAAAAAAAAAAAAAGCTAACGAAAATAGGAAAACAGACTGACCGTTTTCTTTCTTCCTTAGATCCTAAGCAGTGTGCTTTCTCCCCCATCACCGGCCTTGAGGTGCTGACGCCTGAGGTCCCCAGATGATAAGCAGGAAGGGGTCTGGCACCTCAGCGTCAGCTCCATCCCCTGCGGCCTGCGTGATCCCAGGAAAAGCTGCAGCCTCCCCACCACGCCCCGTCCTCTGAGACATGGCAGCCCCGAACCTTCTTTCCTGCCCTAAACTGTCTTCATTCCAAGGGATGCATAGAAAACTGCCAGGAAAGTTATTCCATGAGGACAGTTTGCTGAGGTTTAAAAAGAGACACGGGACTTCCCTGGTGGTCCAGTGGTTAAAAATCCAGCTGCCAAGACAGGGAACAGGGGCTCGATCCCACAGGGCACTGGGCAACGAAGCCTGCGGGCCGCAGTCACTAAAGCCTGTGCACCTAGAGCCGGTTCTCTGCACCCGGAGAAGCCGTGGCGATCAGAAGCCGGCGCCCGGCAGCTAGAGTGGCCCCCGCCCACCGCGGCCGCAGAAAGGCTCGCCCAGCAGCGGAGAGCAGGTGCAGCCAAAAATAATACATAAACAAGCGAATGAAAATCAAAATATAAGAGAGAAGGAAGGGGGAAAGGAAGGGACGGATGACGGGAGGAAAGAAAGACCCACTCAGGTAGTATCCAGAGGGGGGTCACTGTTTGACTCCTGCCCTCGGGGAGCCCTTCGCGGACCGAGCTCTCATTTCCTAGCCTAGTTTATTACAGAGGACAAGACCTCCTCTGCGGGTCATACTGTGACAGAGTCTCAACCGCAGAGGAAGGAAAGATAGGCCTCTGTATAATAGGTTCCAATTTCATCCATCTCATTAGAACTGATTCAAATGAATTCTTTTTAATGGCTGAGTAATACTCCATGGCAAAACCAATACGGTATTGTAAAGTAAAATAAAGTAAAAATAAAATTAAAAAAAAAAAAAAAGATAGGCCTCTGAACAACACCAAGAGGATTATAACAATGGCAGTATTTAATTAAAGCCTTAAAGAAATCAGTGATGGTGACAAGGACCCAGGAATGCATGGCCTGAAAGGAGGCAGCTTGTGACAATAGGAGTGAAGGAGAATCACAAGAGCTGTACGGTTTGATGAACGGATACGGTCCCCATTAAGGCTGAGATGCTCAGGACTTGCAGAGAGAGCTTCCCTGTGACCCCGGCTCCAGGGCTGGACACTACGGCTTTAGTGCACCTGGAGGGATGTGCTGAAAGGCACACGGATCTAGCTCTGCCTTTGTTTGCAGCAAGGTGTCCACTTTAATTATCCGCATTAAGGCAATAACAATCGCCAGTACATAAATGTCAGTCACAGAGCTGTGAGCTTCTCAAAAAGTTGTTTTGTGAATCGTCACTGCAACCCTGCAAGGTACCTAGTACTGTTCTTCCATTTTACCAAGGAGGAGATTAAGGGTATTTCTGCCGTGGCTATGTAACTGGGAAGCTCAGGCCTTTGGCATCCCGATGCCAAGCTCCTGATCTATACATTCCACCACCCCATTCAAGAAGGCAGTTCAGTTACAGGCACGCGTCTCTAGGCTACACCTAACCCCCTCCAAGGATGATTCCTGAGAGAGGGACACACCATTCCTGCCCTCCAAGAACTCACAGTCTAAGGAAGACGGCAGGACACGCCTACATGGCACTGGACGTGTAGGTCCAGTTTATGCTTAGTCGTGTCTGACTGTTTACAACTCTCTGGGCAGTAGCCTGCCAGGCTCGTCTATTCACAAAATATTTCAGGCAAGGAAACTGGAGTAAGTTGCCACTTCCTCCTCTAGGGCATCTTCCTGACTCAGGGATCAAACCTACATCTCCTGTGTCTCCTGCGTTGCAGGCTGATTCTTGACCCATTAAGCCATTGGGCCATCCATTACATCCTCACTGAATCCTAGGACATGCTACATAGCATGTGCATTTAATGGGAGCAGGAAGGAGAAATAAAGAGGTGGAAGAAGAGAGGGAAGTTGGGGGAGATGGAAAAGAGGCAAGGAGGATTCTAGGCACGACCCAGCTCATCAGATAAGTGGGCCAACCAGCCCTTAGAATCCCCAAGACAACGGAGGTGATGCCATGCAGATTGCAGAAGCTTTCACCTGGCCCCCGCTAACCGGTCCATCACCACAGAGACGTTCTCCTGTTAGCAAATGCAAAAAGGTTATGTGCAACTTGTGGATTTTGTTTTAAATCAACTCATCATCTGCACGTCTCCTCTGCGCGCCCCAGAATGTGATTGTGCATAGAACAGGTAGGTGAGATTTAAAAGCACAGGAGAATAAACTCAGAGCTGCAAAAATCCCATCCTCCCTTCACTTCCACCACCCCAGAGCCCTTCCCCACCCCAGCTTCAGCTCCTCCAGAGCCTGGGAAAAACGGCGCACCCTTACCTGGCGCAGGGGGTGGGGGGGCACTTTCGACCTTAGAGGCCTCGCATTCCTTGAGCCTGTTCTTCAGAGCCAGGATTTGTCGGCGAATGGCAAGGACATTGTTTTTGTCCAGCGTTTCAAGCTGCTCTACCAGGAGAGTCATATTCCTGATCTAAGGAAATCAAAATTCAGAGTGATTTTCTGTTATCGTGCAACTTCTTTCATAAACATTCCAGGGCTGAATTTGTCACTTAGGGAAAGGTTGCAGGAGAATACACCTGAGATTCTTCTGAACGGTTTCATTTGGAAGAATACATTTCATGGTTTAGCGTGAATGCCTGTCGGATCGCAAGCCGTTGTGTGTGACAAGAAGAAAATGGCAAAGATTTTAAAAGCTGTGATGACGGAAAACAGGTTCCATCGAAGCATCCCTGGATGTCCATTAAAGTTCATCTCTGACAACCTTCCTCTGTAAACTCGTGTTTACTCATGCCATATTATAATTAAGTTCCTAATGAATGAATGGTAAGGGCCAGAGAAAGCCTGAATCCTAAAACACAGAACTAGAATTCTCAATGATAGTCCATGTCATGACTGTGCTAGGAAACTCCTCATTGATATAAATTATCCAAACCTAATATTAATGGGATGGTCTTTATTCACAGAGCTTAAAAGCCTTCAGAAAAACGTACTTACAAGAAACTCCTTTAAAGAGACTTGCCAGTATGTGGAGAAGCATTCCAAGAGGGATTAAAGATTATATGCTCATTGGAAAGGAGAAACAGACCTAGCACATCCAAAATCAGGTAAATCATGACTTTCAAGTCCCATGAGGATAAATCCATAAGGAAGAAGACCCCCTGATCTATCTTGGCCTTGGAGTTGTTCACACTTATATATCATCTTCTTTCTGGGATCTTCCCAACCCAGGGATCGAACCCAGGTCTCCCACATTGCAGGCAGATGCTTTAACCTCTGCACCACCAGGGAAGCCCTCATCTTCTTTCTAGAGATATTGAAAGTCATTTGGCTCTGGAGTGGGACTCTGACCATTAGACAGCTACTCCTCAGTTAGCATGTTCCCCATGTGTGTAATTTACTATTCAAAGCCAGGCATCCATCTAAAGCGGAACACAGGACGTGCCAGGTGGTCATGAACAAGTATAGAATTAGACATCAGAAGAAAAAGATTCCTCTCCTGATCCTAGCACGTGCTCACCAAAGAGTGGAAGTGTTAGTCACTCAGTCATGTCCAGTTCTTTGCAACCCCATGGACTATATCCTGCCAGGCTCCTCTGTCCATGAGATTTTCCAGGGAAGAATACTGGAGTGGGAAGCCATTCCCTTCTCCAGGGAATCTGCCCAACCCAGGGATAGAACCTGGGTCTCCCGCTTTGCAGGCGGATTCTTTACTGTCTGGGTCACCAGAGAAAGAGACTTTGTCACTAATACGCAAGCAGTGATATCATACCTCCACTTCCAACTGGTCAATGATCACTGTGCTTCCGGCAAAGCCGACCTTCAGCCGCTTGATCAGCTTCTCCATCTCCTTCACTTCCATCTTGATCAGCTCAAAGTCCAGCTCAGTGTAAGAAATGGAATCTTTTTCCATGATCGATACTCGGACAGTTAGGTTTAAGAGTTTCTTTTCATACTTGCTGATTAATTGGACATACTCCTTTACCTGAAGGTCAAACAGCTCACATCAGTTCTCAGGGGGATGTCACACAACCTTCCTCCACTATCAACTCCTCAGGGACTATTTGATCGCGGTCAATCTTTTTGAAGTAAAGCGAAGTATCAAAAATATATTTAACTAGATATTTAAAAAAATTAATCCAAGTACAAACTAAAAAGAATTCATTGTTATGATGGGGAAGGAGGTGGCTTTTACACTTGCCTAGACTAAAAATAATTGTGCTTCAGATCATCATTTGCAACTACAGTTTAATCTCCACTTTAATGTTTGAGAAGATATTCTCTCTCCAAACTACAGTGGTTTGAATCAGGCTTTGGCCCACCCTCTTCCACTCAACACACATGCACTAAATCAGGGTTTCTCAACCTCAGCACTATTGACATTTGGGGCTAGATCATTCTTTCTTGTGTATTGTAGGATATTTAACTGCATCCCTAGCCTCTAAGTGCAAACACTGTCTCTTATACACATCTAGATGTGTATAAGAGACAGAATTTGGTGTTAATCAGGTAGAGGCCAGCCTTCTTGGGAACCAGCTTTATCACTCACATGGAAGGTAGAAAGCCTCCAGTTAAGGGTGCCAAGGTTTTTACCGGAGGAACCATGTAACATAGACCTTTGAAGAAATAGCTTATTATAACAACTGTCTACCAGAAGAAAGGTCTTGCATTGCATTTTGACAAGGGGAGGTCAATTAGCTGCACAAGACAGGGTTGGGCCATTCTGAGAGTTTTTGGAAAAGCTCTGTCAACTCCTCAAACAGCAGAGATCATCAAGCAGTTTCTAGACAATCCACTAGAAACTACCGGCTCACAACTTTTCGTCCTGAAGTTCACCTGAAAGGCAGGCAAATAATTATGAGCCCTGCTGACAGCCATTGCACTGTCTTGTATTGAACATCTCTGTCCTAGCGCTGCGGACTCCCCAGCTCCCAGCCTGTTTATC
>SJYT01040110.1:128299-211166 GCA_006410635.1 Cephalophus harveyi
ACCATATACAATGAGTTTTGAATCCCTCTGCCTTCTACAGAGTACCATAAAGACTCAACCTACAAAGTATGGTTTTCTCTGGAGTGTCTAGGAGTGGGATTTGCTGGATCATATGGGAGTTCTTTCTTTTAGTTTTTTAAGGAATCTCCATACTGTTTTCCATAGTGGTTGTACCAATTTGCATTTCCACCAGCAGTATAGGAGGTTTCCTTTTTCTTCACACCCTGTTCAGCATTTATTATTTGTAGACTTTTTGATGATGGCCATTCTGGCGGATGTGAGGTGATGCCTCCTTGTAGCTTTGATATGCGTTTCTCTAATAATTAGTGAAGTTGTCCCCTTTTCATGTGCTTTTTTGTCATCTGTATGTCTTTGGAGAAATGTCTATTTAGTAACCAACAAGGACCTACCGTAGAACACAGAAAACTATACTCAGCTTGAAATAACCTGTAAGGGGAAAGAATCTGAAAAAAACAGATACATATGTATGTATAACTGAATCACTTTGCTGTGCACTTGAAACTAACACAACACTGTAAATCAACTATACTTGAGTTTTAAAAAAGAAACCTAACTTACTCCTCAATATGTGACATATGTGCTACTATAAAGTACACATTTCATTAACTGCATCCACATATTTATTCCAAGTTTTTTCCAAGAACTGATTATTGCAATCAGACCTTTAAATTACACATTTGTTGCATATATTTGAATGTCTGATCATTAAGCTAAAATACTTCCAAAAATTCCCATGGTGGCTTAGTGTATAATTGGAATCTCCAAATGGATATTTCAATAAACACCGTTGGTGGTTCTTTCAGTATCTGATCTCTAAAAGAAATGCCATGGCTTTTTTAAGGACCTGCTCATTAAAAGTTGCCAGTTTTTTACACTCTTTTAAAAATGTGAAGAGAAGTGATGCTTTTCCTTCCAAACTGTGCTAATGTCAAGTAGCTGATCCACAGGGCCTGGATGAAGTCAGAGCCAGATGTCAGCTTCTAATCCTTCTAATACCAAAGGCAGCCCTAACTTCTGTCATTTTAGCCCTTCCACTTAACCCCACTGTACAAATTAGAGTAGACTCATAGGCCACAGACCTAGAGGCCTAGGGCTGCAGGCAAAGAGGATTTTAATTAAAGTTGAAAACACAGCCCTTGGCACTGCTAGTATATCTCCTCAGGCAATGGATGCTCATTGCCATCAGAAGAGGCTGATAAGGCTGGTGACATTTTGGTGGATAAGGAGGTTAAAAAAAAAAAAAAATATATATATATATATATATATGTATATAAACCTAGTAAGTCTCACTCCAAAAGCACAAACTCAGATATAAGGTAGCCAGGTTTCAACTTCTCAAAAAATCAGGCATAAGATTTTTGGCTGTGAGAAAAACAATAATAATAATGAAGTGCCAACCCACGGCAGAACTGGAAGTTCGCAAAATGAATATTCTTGTTGGCATTTGGCCTTGCCAGCTCTTGGAACAAATGAAACACCCTCAGCTTTCCTGGAACATTTTGGTGGCATATCACAGCTGTTGTTCTATAAAAATGAGTGATTCAACTGTCATTTCTGCTAAATGAAATGTGGCTCTCCCAGACTTGCCCTGCACACCAAGGCCGGTCCTGACATTTGCTGCCTCAGGGCGCATGCGGTGGGCCTGCCCTGCTTCTGCCACAGAGTGAAGGGTCTCGAAAGATCTGTTTGAGGAAAATCTTGAGGTTCTCTTAACTAGCATTTCAAGAATAGCTCCAGGATGTTCAGGAAAATTGGAATCATCCACGGAGTTACAGAAGGTAGGAGAGAATTTGAGAATGGGCCAGAAAGACTTCGTGGTGTGCACTGTAATCATTTAAAGAGATTGTAAGTCTGAACCCTTCCCGTGTATGGATCTCTAGTGTTGAGATGGAATGGACAATTCTGGAAACATCCCAGCTCTCTCTGGAAGGTGCAGCCTCAGCAGAGGCAGCCCAGCTTGCCCAGGGTCGTCTACCCCTAAGGGGACACCTCCCTGTGTCAACCTTGTTACTGCAGAGCTCCCCATCACTACAAATTTGAGCTTTAGATGGCTCATCTATGCTTGCCTTCAAACCCTCAGCCCTTCATACAGAGCTTTTCATTCTTTTATTTGTTATACACATATCATTGCTGGATTCTCAGGATCAGACTCTACAGAACAACAACCATTGGGGGCTGGCTGTTGTTCTCTACATCGTGGTTTTGCATTAGGTAAGAATGCAGCCCAACTGGCTATCAGACTAAAGAATTAATCTGGCTCACGTTTCTGCCAGTTCCTCAAAACCTGTGATCATCACCATAGCCAGATTATTCAAAACAAGTAAATGCACTTTGCCACATACTGTCATTTTAATATATTTTTGACAACGAGATTAATTGAGCGTGAATTGATCATCAAGACATATGAAGCACAGTGGCGCGAGACCCACCTAAGCACAAATCAGGCCTCTGTACTTCATGGGCAAACCACTTAATTTCTCCAAGCCTCCATTTCCTCCTATAAACTGGGGATAATGGTATCACGCTTACCCGATGATTGCAAACAGTAGAGATAATGTATATTAAGTGTCTGGTATAGTGGGTGCCCTATAAATTACAGCAATTATTAGAGAGACGGTGATTTAAGGCTTTTTTTTTTTCAATCTGACCTTTTAATTTATTATATTTCACTGCACAAAACGTTGCTCAATCGATGTTTGCTTATGGGTTGCCTAAATGTCTCCCCGGCTGCCTCAACCCTCTCATGCATGAGGGACTATTAGCAAAAGTGTCATATTAAATAACTTGCCCCGAAGACCATACCCTCTCAAGAGAAAAAATTCTGAGCTGTCTTGTGTGCTGTCTCCTTCCTAAGTACAGTCACAAGGGGACATCTCAGAAACCACAGCAAAGTATCAAACGCTTTCAGCATCTTATGTGGGGGCCATCCTTGTCTTCTCCATGTCCTGACAGATAATGAATCAATGTCTGGCAGTCCAAATCCTTTTCTACCGGCCTGCTCGAATGGGCATTCCCCCAGGCCTCCAGACAAACGGGGATTTCCAAGGCAACCAAGGACAGCTATAATAATTCACCTGGAACTCAAAAGCCCTCAGCTGAAGAGATAACTTTGGATGGAAAGCATTATTGACCTGCTGCACCTCTTCTTGTGTGTGCTGAGCTTAGTTGCTCAGTCGTGTCCAACTCCTGACCGCATGAACTGTAGCCCACCAGGCTCCTCTGTCCATGGGATTCTCCAGGACAGAATACTGGAGCGGGTTGCCATTTCCTCCTCCAGGGGATCTTCCTAACCCAGGGCTCTTTGAATCTGTGTCTCTTGCATCTCCTGCATTGGCAGGGGGCTGCTTTACCACTGAGCCTCCAGGAAAGCACGCGTCTCTTCTTAGAGGATGGTCACAGCATGGCCGAGAGGAAAAACAAGTGGACTGATTCCAAGACCTAGATTCCTGATTTGGCTTAGCCGGCCAAGAGACCTTTACATTTATGCCTCTTTACCCGTATGAACCTCAGTTGACCCATCCCTACCATGGCGGAAAGAACACTGGCCTACCTGCCTTAAAGGGTTTATTGAGTGTAGAACCGGAAATACTCAGAAAAAGCACGGAGGGAATTGTTCATGTTACTGCTGTCATCCTTAGCTGGCACACCCTGAATCCATTATGTCAATCTCAGGGGGCAGGTCAATTCCTTTCTTCGGCCTCAGTCGAGAATTTTTTTTAGGACCAGCTCCTTACACTTCCAGAACTGAAAGTTTCTTCATCTACTCTACACTTCTTCCCCATCAATTATTAGCAAGGCTGATTCCTCCTGCCCCCCCTCACAGGATTAGGATTATGCGTCCCAGATTCACAAACCTCTCCCTGGAGCAGCCTGGGGTTTCAAACTGCCCTTCACATCCCTGCCAGCCAAGAAGACATGCAAATCAGTAGCTCCCACTATTTCAAAGCAAATGACTCTAACTGAAAAGATCCTTACCTAGGATTTTCCTCCACTTGTTATGTTTTTATGCATAACTTCTTATCTGTACTTGATTATGCTGGAATAAGACTATGAATATTAATGATTGGAATTTATAATTTAGTGCTGTGCCTTTTCTGCTGATTAATTCAAGGACATTTTATTTCTTAAGAAGCTAGGCTCCTGGAGTCGTCAAACACATTTTCCTGGACACTCATTTAAACTCAGAATATTTATCTACCAATTCAGGTTGAAAGCAGGGGCTCAACCTCATTGGAATTTTTGTCTTAAAAGATAACTAGGCTGGATGTTGAGGTAGCTGAGCTGAAATTTCTTGGGAAAACTTATTTTGAATCTTACAGGAAAGCCAGAGCTCCTTGTAAGTTAATGGAGTGGTATCATTAATAAATAATGCATCATGTGATGATAGCCTAGTGTGGACTTCACCTGTGCAGAAAGCAGGAGGCTTTCTATCTGATTTTGACTTGGCTAAAAAGGTTAAAGGGGTCAAAGCTGGAATGCTAAGTTCATTGTTCCAACCAGTTGGAGAAGGGCTAACTCAGGGATATGATGTCCTCGGGCTGGAGGAAGCAGTAATCAGGGGTTCGGGAGGTTTCTACCAAGGCTGAGTGACCTGCTAGATTCAAATTCCCAGGGAAGTCTTCAATTTGGGGCTAATGGAGATGCATGTGATATAATGTCCCTGCTGAGACAACAGAGGCTAACTCCAAGAAAGAGAGAGAGGCAGAGATGGAAGAGAGTGAACTGACAAAATAGGAGGAAGGGAGGAAAAGAAGGGAGAGCTAGGAAGGAGAGAGGGAGATTCGGGGGAGGGAAGAAGGAGAAAGAAGGGGAGAGACCATGCAAGAGAAGACCCAGACGAATGAAAAATGAAAACAAAATGAGAAAGAAGAGGAAAGAAAGGACTGAGGCAAGAGGGGAAATAATGGAATAGGAAGAGGATGAGAAAAACGCAAGGACAGGTAGACAGAACCTAAGGACAGAGGGGAAGAAAGAAAAGAAGGCAAAGCTGGAAGGACATCGAAGAAGAAGACCGAAAGGAAGAAGAGACCACAAAACCAAGTAAAGGTTTCAGGCTTGAAATTTACAGGCTTTCTTCCAGCTTCCTGGAAAGGTGCTGGAGAGAGCTTATCCTGTGGGGCGAATCATCTCCATCCCATCTGTCCTGTGCGCTCACCCCTCCTGCTATGGGGAACTCCATAGGTTACTGCGAAGCGGACGCTAATGCGTCCATTAGATGCAAAAGTGCTCCTTGATGGAGTGAAGAATGGCTGCTTACATAGTCCTGAACAAAAGCCATGTTATCTGTGCATAACAAGATCTTGCTGGGAGAGGCAAAAAGAGTAACATGCTTACTTTAGAAAGCTCTTTCTCGAACTTCTTGGAGATAGTCTGAGCTGTGATTTCCAGGCGTTCCACTCTCACCACAGGAAAGGTGCTGTCCGGCAGGATAACGGAGCACTGGCAGACCCCACGGTCATCTCTGTTGCCAGTGAAGTTGGAAAATGACTGTGAATAAAAGTAAGTTCAACATCAGTGATAAGCTGGGCAATGAGCTTTTTGGCAAGGGGAGTGGCAGAAATTGACTTGTCAAAAGAGTGTTTCAGTTCAGTTCAGTCGCTCAGTCATGTCCAACTCTTTGCAACCCCACGGAATGCAGCACGCCAGGCCTCCCTGTCCATCAACAACTCCCAGAGTTTACCCAAACTCCTGTCCATTGAGTCGGTGATGCCATCTAACCATCTTATCCTCTGTCGTCCCCTTCTCTTAGAGGAGATAGCAAATGGAACCCAATACATAAATGAACGGAATCACAAAAACACCCAAAGCTGCCACCATGTCTCACAGGCACAACTCATTCAGTGGTCAGCCACCTCTCCACCTGTTAAGTAAACCATATGGTTCATCTTTCCAGAAGAGTCTTAAAGGAAATTATTACTGTCCCCATGTAAGGAAAAAAAATTAAAGTGATAAGAGTCCTAAGATTGAATTTTAATTCTACCATTTACTGGATCTAAATTCTCTTCAAGTCTTGGTTTCCTCATCTGTCAAACAGAGAAAATCTACTTCACAGGGTTGTCCCCAAGAGGAACCAAGTAATATAAACCAAGTCCCTGGTACATGGTAGGTGATCAGTAAATGTCACTTTCCTTTTCTTTCTGCTTACTCTTTTTCTTTCCTATACCTCTATGCCAGTCCCAATTCATTGCCTTCCAGAAGAATGAGGAAAACATCAAAGATATGGGTTATAGTGAAGTTGTACAGTGCAAACTCACATTCTCTCTTCATCTGGGAAAATATATAATTAATATCCTTCAAAATGGCAACAAACCAGCCATTTGTCACAAACTGAACAATGTATGAGTCTGAAGGGTTTGTACAAATTTTTTAAAAGTTTTCCAGCTTACCACTTGCAGAAAAATCGTTTTAAAATATTTGATGTTTCTTTAATATATTCAGGCTCACACTTTGGTGCCAATGCATATTTTAAAATGACAGGTTTGAAAGATCCTGTTTTTCTTTTGTCCCCTTTGAACTTCCCCAAGGGGATCCCGGCACAATTACCATTTTTTTTTTATTACTCCAATTGCTTTGCAGAGTAACTCTTGGCAGCTCACTGACTGTGCCTTTCAATGATCTTCTCTGACGGCAAGCCCAAAGCTCACCTGTACAGCATCAGCCCGAAGGGTCTCTTTCTGACACTACCAAGGGCAAAGGGATGGCTTTCAGAATTTGAAGAGATGCAGGCTACACTTGTCAAAGTTTCAGAGGTCAGCTGGCTATTGATGAGGTTGTGCGCTCTGTGATTTAATGTCTACCAACTTCCCTAATTCCTCAACAAGTTGAACCTGGATGCTTGTATAATCAAGATCTAGTCCACCAGTGACCCCTGGACCAATTAATTCAGGCTTTTGAAGCTAAATTGCTTGTTTCATGTGTGCGCACTAAGTTGCTTCAATCATGTCCGACTCTTTGTGACCCTGTGGACCATAACCCACCAGGTTCCTCGGTCCGTGGGAATCTCCAGGCAAAAATACACGCCCTCCTCCAGGGGATTTTCCCGACACAGGGATCAAACCCACATCTCTTATGTCTCCTGCAGTGGCAGGCATGTTCTTTAACACTAGCACCACGTGGGAAGCCCATGTTGCTTGTTATTTTAACCTAATCTTCTTTTAAGATGAGCAAATTATATATATATATATATATATATATATATATACATGAATGAGCGAAAGTCATTTAGTCATGTCCCACTCTGCAACCCCATGGACTGTGGTCCACTAGGCTCCTCTGTCCATGAAGTTCTCTAGGCAAGAATACTGGAGTGGGTAGCCATTCCCTTCTCCAGGGGATCTTCCTGACCCAGGGATCGAACCCAGATCTCCCACATTGCATGCAGATTCTTTACCAGCTGAGCCACCAGGGAAGCCCAAGAATAAGGGAGTGGGTAGCCTATTCCTTCTCCAGCAGATCTTCCCAACCCAGGAATCAAACTGGGGTCTCCTACATTACAGGCAGACCTCTTTACCAGCTGAGCTACCAGGGAAGACAAATATATATATTTATTTGTACCCAAAACACTGTATGGCATGTTAATTCTTAACATTGGCCTTGACTTGTTTTGCCAGTCACACCCCACACCTGCAATCCTTGGGGAGTAAGAGGAAGGACAAGCAGGTTTGTGCTGAACACCGGGGCTGGGAGGAAGGGAAGGAAGGGTCTTTACCAGGGACAAATAAGGACTAGACAGGTCACACCAGGAGCCTGTTAGAGAGGCCAGCCTTCTTGGGAACCAGCTTTATCACTCACATGGAAGGTAGAAAGCCTCCAGTTAAGGGTGCCAAGGTTTTTACCGGAGGAACCATGTAACATAGACCTTTGAAGAAATAGCTTATTATAACAACTGTCTACCAGAAGAAAGGTCTTGCATTGCATTTTGACAAGGGGAGGTCAATTAGCTGCACAAGACAGGGTTGGGCCATTCTGAGAGTTTTTGGAAAAGCTCTGTCAACTCCTCAAACAGCAGAGATCATCAAGCAGTTTCTAGACAATCCACTAGAAACTACCGGCTCACAACTTTTCGTCCTGAAGTTCACCTGAAAGGCAGGCAAATAATTATGAGCCCTGCTGACAGCCATTGCACTGTCTTGTATTGAACATCTCTGTCCTAGCGCTGCGGACTCCCCAGCTCCCAGCCTGTTTATCATCAGCCCAGGGTGCTCAGCTGACATCACAATGGTCCATAAGTTTGATCAGTGTTTCCCATTAGAGATATTTCTGTTCCTTGCATTCAGAGATGATGAAACTAATGGTGATGGGTCTCCCTCCATGGCAGATGCTTAATCTCTATGTGAGTATAATGTGGGGAATGGGCAGCAAAAATAAGTGTGTGTCCCGTTGGCCTTTGGAAGGGTACGAGATCCACCCTGTGGACCCCACAGACACCTTACACTGATCAATTCTCACTCAAGCTGTGTTCAATTCACATTTACTGGCATCTACAATTTTCCACGCTCTGACTAAAGGAGACAAATAAGACCCAATTCCTGCCCAGTGAATCAGGCCCACTGTCATTATGAAAGCCTTAGTGTCTTTCTTCTCAAGAAGTCCCTCAGTCTGATGACAAAAGCACCTGGCTCGTGGTTCTGACTCTGCTTGTGGCTGTGTGGGGTGAAGCATGGAGCCTTACCTTGTCTGGGAAACGAGGGCCATGATAGCGCCCCCACCCCCGCTTTGGAGGGTGCCATCTGAGGCATCTGAAGTGCCCAGAGCATGCCAGCAGAAAGTGAGGTGCACATTTGTGATTTCAGGCAGCAATTGGCTCTAATTAGCAGCCAAGTCTAAGTGCCTGTAAAGATTCAAGGCATAAAATAATGGTACTCAACATTTTCAAAGTACAGAAAATGATACGTTTGGAACTTGCTCAATGACAGTTATAAAGGGGTTTTCTACCACTTTCCAAAGAGCTCATCAAACTGACAGCCAGCCCTAGAAAACTGGATTTATAGTGGAAGTGACACCTAGCCTGCTCTAAAAAAAGAAGTTGGAGTCGCGATACTAACTCACCAGAGGCAGATAAGTAAACCAGGAAGGAAATTAAAGCCTCTAAGTATAATTTAACTACTATTCGTTATCTACTTTTAAATGTTTATTTTCTTACCAAACAACAGACACTTTGGATTTCTCTGTTTGTTGACTTATATTTTCTTTTCTAGTATTTTAGGTGATCATCTTACCCAAAAGCTGGTTTCCAATTGGTGACCAAACTCTGACCTCATTTTTAAAGAAAATGCTAACCGGGTCTCGTTGTCCCCAGAAATCATTTAGTATCATGGAGTAAAATGATGTGTCTTCTGGCTGCAAAGAAGCTGGGTGCATATTCAGGGTTCTCAAACCATTCTCTTTAAAATGAGCACTTCTCATCTATACTCTCTGAAAATGAAAGCTGCATGGAGACAGACGGTGGAAAGCATGAGCAGCTAGGGGTTTCCCAGGTGGCTCAATGGGTAAAGAATCTGCCTGCAACCCATGAGACATGGAGATATGGGTTCGATTCCTGGGTTGGGAAGATCCCCTGGAAGAGGGCATGGCAATCCAGTATTCTTACCTGGAGAACACCATGGACAGAGGAGCCTGGTGAGCTACAGTCCACAGGTCACAGACAGTCAGACACAACTGAAGTGACTGAGCATATGAACAGCTAAGTTTGAGCTATATCAGTGGCTGCTTTAGCGACTTTAAGCCAATAACGTTATCTCACTAAGCCTCAGTTTTCACATCTCTATAATGGGACCATAAATTTTACTTACCTCTGTGGATTAAATAATATATATTATATACTTAATGTAGTCGTGGCATTTATAAAAGTCATTCAGAGAACATTATTGCTGCCTTTTCTATCTGAGTCCTATGCAAACAATTTGATAACTGCCTTGAGGTTCTGATGGTGAAATGGAAACAAACAAAAGCCTTTTCCTCCTCTTGTCCTATTGGCCCTTCCAGTCCAATGATCACATAAGCAGCCACCTGAAATGTGAGTAAAGATCATAGAAATACAGAGGACACAAATCACACCTTAGCACAGAAAGCCTAGTTGTTACAGAGTAAGACTTCTACAGAAATATCCAGAGCTGATGTGGACAGAGGTGGAGGATGCTTCCTGCGCCCAACCTCTCACCCCTCCAGGCCTCTTCCCACTTCCTCCAAAGAGATCCATCCCCTAAACTAAGGTCACTGTACATCCCAGTGACATGGACCAGCTGCTGTGCTTACTCAGTTGTGTCCAACTCTTCACTATCCCATGGACTATAGCCCACCAGGCTCCTCTGTCCATGGAATTCTCTCGACAAGAATACTGGAGTGGGTTGCCATTTCCTCCTCCAGGGGATCTTCCCAACCCAGGGATCGAACCCAGATCTCCTGCATCTTCTGAATTGAGGGCAGATTCTTTACCTCCTGAGCCATTGGACCAGACCCTTTCTAGCCCTTGTTTGCTTTTCATTTGTTTGTTTGTCTTGTTATTTTGCTCCTGCTATTGTCATTTTGAGCTGGAAATGACTCTCAAGATTACTTACAAGAAAGATTGAAAAGAGTTAATACTCCTCCAGGGAAATAACACGTGTAACAGCACTTTCCCAAAGAACAGGGCTCCCTCCTCCTCTGTCACCCATCTCCCTTGCAAACAAGGCTCAGAGTCACTTTCAGGGCTCCAACAGAAGCATCGAGGGTCTCCGACTGCAGCAAATCAACTAGACAAACTTTTCTGGAGCTTTTCCTGGCAGGGCTCATCCTGTTACCATTCGTATCTGGGTTAGAACCCAGGAAACTTCATTTTTTAAAGTCTCTCTCCACTCCGCCCCAATTTTAAAGTACAGTCAGGTTGGAGAACCTCTTGAAAGCTGAGATTTCTTTCTCTAAAGCCCCCAGCTGGAGAACCAAAATGCTGTCTCTCTTGCTAACAATTTAATTATTTTACCCGGGGTTTTAATTCATTTTCAAGGCACCTGCAGTTAACAAAGGGAGTCGTAAATCTTTTAGAGTGTTCAGGACTACCCATCCGTGAAATTATATTCAGATCTCCAAAAAGCCAAAGGAAGGGACAGAACGCAGTCCTTAGACTCTGGGGCCTCCTTACCTGGGACTTGGAGCTGGAGGTGGACCAGGCAGAGTCAGCGGGGGAGCTGGAGCTGAAGTCGGAGGTGGGGAAGGAGGTGGGGGTGGGGAAGGAGGGGAAGGTGGTGGTTACCCCCCAAACACTCATGACAGCTGAGTGGAGGAGGCCCAGGAAGACCAACAGGCAGGAGAAGCCCGGCTTCATCTTGTGCTCTAGGCTGAAGTCACTGAGTTTTGCAGGAGTCCCCGGGCTTCTTAAAGGACCCAGTGGGGATTTCCCCCCAGGCCAGTTTACAGGCAAAGAGGAAGGTGCCAGAGAACACATGACTACCCAGGAAGGTGAGGACACCCAGGATCCTGAGTCATCTGCCCACCGGGTCCCGGGCCCCACTCTGCCAGTTGCCCTGAGAGCTGAGTATTGCCTGCCAAATATTAACTCAAATGAGCTTGTTGAAGCCCAACATCTGGTTTCTGACTTGACATTTCCTTGAGACAGATGAGATGAAGGTAGTCTTTGTGGATGAAACAGAGGTTGGGCGCGCCGGGAAAGAAAAGCAAGCCTTAGCACTGTTCCCAGAAGCCACCTCTATTTGTCCCCTGAACCTCCCCCAACATTGTCCTGAATGCCGCCTTCCGTGGGCAGTAGGGGAACTCCATCTAGAGACCGTGACTCTCCTCAGGGATTCCGTCTTCACTGGTTACTGCCCAGGCTGTCTCTGACCTCAACCCTGCAGGGTATGCATCTAAACAGAATATCTCAACAGTTCCACTAGGAAGGAGACACCTGCAGTGAGTCTACCCTGGAAAACCCAGTCAAGCACTCTGTGCTCTCAAGCATTTGCCCCTGCAAGCTTGACAGAGGAGAAAGGACCCAGGCAGGAGATTGCCCCACACCCGGTCTGCAGGCCCATGTTGGACACTTTCTTTCTCCAGAAGGTTCTCTCTTGACCTCTTTATCCCAGACCCTGTTGTGATCCAGGTAGGCATTCAAGAGCTAAAGGTGTATTAATGAAACTGAGAAGTAGGGGTGGTCTTCAGGCCCCACGTGCAGAGGCCCCAGGCTGGATGGCATCACCAATGCAATGGACATGAACTTGGGCAAACTCCAGGAGTTGGTGAGGGACAGGGAGGCCTGGCACACCACCGTCCATGGGATCGCAAAACGTGGAAATGACTGGGTGGCTGAACAGCAGTCAGGCCCCAAGTACATCTCTCCACCATCTCACACACCCCTGTGACCTCCGCCTTCCTTCTGCAGAGGAACCAAGTGTGTTGGCCTGAATAATAAAACCTAGCTCTCTTTCTCCTTAGTCAGTGACCTTAGGCAAATCCCTGAGCCTCCTAGTGTTAGAACAATTCCTAAGTTATTAGAATTTAATGAAACATTGTATAAGAAGTTGTTTCTAAGCTTTGAAAGTGTTAGTCTCTCAGTGGAGTCCAACTGCAACCTCGTGGACTGTAGCCTATGAGGTTCCTCAGTCCATGGGATTCTCCAGGCAGGAATACTGGAGTGGGTTGCCATTCCCTTCTCCAGGGGATCTTCCCAACCCGGGTCTCAAACCCGGGTCTCCTGCATTGCAGGCACATTCTATACCATCTGAGCCACTCACATTTTTTGGTGTGCATTTTTGGTTTTATTTTTAATTTCCTAACCCAGCTCAGTATGTAAAGCTGTTGGGTTCCAAAACGGAAAGGAGGCCCCTGCCCTGCTCCCTCCCCACCCCCTCCCAGGAGTGCTTTGGAAGACCAGATCTGAAGGGTGCTTTGACCTCAGGGGCTGCACAAACTCAGAATGAACACGGTGCTCTTATGAGAAACAGGATCTTAAACTCTTAGCACATTATTGAGATACGGGGGAGGGGATGAGCAGGAAACCAATGAACAGAGAGTGAGGGAAGGAAAAGAGACAGAGGGAAAAGGTGCACTGAAGACATCCTGAGACCGCACCCCTGGTCGCACGCCCCATGCAACCCCCGCCCCAAAGTGTTAACTAGACGCTAACCCACAGCAGCCCCCCAGGCTTTAGGGCCCACCCCACGCCCACCATCCAGCCTATCATCGCTGCCTCCCCCGCTGAAACACACCTGTCCAGCCACACAGACGCCTTCTGCGGCCAACCTAATACTCACATTCGGGTGGACACAGTGATCAGAGGCAGTTAGAGCAGACCCAGGAAGATCACAAGCATTTTCCCAGAAGCTTTCTGGGAGCAACAGGGTCTGTCTACATGATCTGCTCCAAGGCAGTCTGCAAAGAAGACTGAGGTCAGGGACGGGGATCCATGGCCTGGGTCAGGAAGATGCCGTGGAGAAGGAAATGGCCACCCACTCCAGTGTTCCTGCCTGGAGAAGCCCTGGGCAGCAGAGCCTGGATAGTTATAATCCATGGGGTCACAAAGAGCTGGACATGACTGAACTACTGAGACACATCCGCGGCCATCTGTTAAGGGATAGGAGGTGGACTTTTTGTTTTTTCTTTCTTTATTGAAGTATAGTTGATTTATAATGTATTAGTTTGAGGTGTACAGCAGAGTGGTTCAAATTTTTATATATTTGTGTGTACACGTATGCGTGTGTGTATGCATATGTATATTCTTTTCCACTATAGGTTTTTGCAAGATATTATAAAGTCCCCCGTGCTGAATACAGTAAGTCCTTATTGTTTGCATATTTTATATATAGTAGTGGGTACATGTTAATCCAAACTCCTAATTTATAAAATTAGGAAGAGTGTTTTGAAGCTCTTACCTCTCATATTCTGCCCTAGGATGGGTCGTCAGATGTAGCAAACAAAAATACAGGACACCTAGTCCAAAATTTCAGACAAATAACAAATCATTTTTTAGGATAAGTCTGTTCCATGTAATAGATTTGGGATAAACATATACTAGAGTTATTATAGATTGCTTATTTAACATTTGATTTAAATTGGCTGTCCTGTGCTTTGTCTGAGAACCTGAAGGCTGCTGGCTGCACCTGGGCAGGGTCTCCTGGGCAAGGGTGTGAGACTCAAAGTTCACTGTTCTCCGTGGGAAGCAGTTCAGCCTTGGCCTCAGTGTTCCAGCCACTGAGATGTCTGACCCAAAACAAGAAAAGCAGAGGGCATGTGTCAGAGTGGAAATTGGTGCACTGAGCCTGTTAAGGGAACCACCAACTGAAACCGCCTACCCTGGCCAGGCAAGAGAGTAACCACTTGCATGAGCTAACGTCAAACCAGAGGTCCTGGCAAGGAACGCAGAACTATCAAGTTACCACCAACCGGAAGAACTCAAGAAAGGTCGAAAGGAGAGAGGTGACATCAGTCCCTATGTCTTACTAACCTCTGAAATTCCTTCTGGCTGGAATCCATCTTTGCTGAGAGATGCACACACCACCAGCAAGGACCTGAGTCAGAATGACTGGCCAGAGACCACCCAGACACTAATTCCATCACCATAAAGCCTGAGCCAGCCAGCCCCATAGAAGCACGGTTCTCCTGGATCCCCTCACCCTGCAGCTCTCCACCTGGGCACCTTTTCCCAATAAACTCTCCTGCTTAGACAATGCCTTTCCAAACGTTAGACACGAGCCCACTCTCAGGTCCCAGATGGCAACAAATCCATGACCCTGAGATGAACACTATGCATATGGAGACAGGGAGGAGAGCTTTTCTCCATCTCCCATCACAGTTTCCCTCTTCTTCCTGCTTGCTACCAAAGCAAAGGGCAAAATCTCTCATTTGCTAGTAGCCTCTGTCTGTGGCAATAATGAGTTTTCCTTGTTCCTTTTTTCAAGGAGCATGTCAGTGCCCTTGTCAAAAAAAAAAAGAAAAGGAAATCTCATTAACGATGGTAGCTGGTAGTCATGACTACCTTCACGGCCCTCTATGACCAATCCTTTTGCAGACCCCCTTCCAGAGGGGTTGCATTCCTGCAGGAATGAGACAGCAATTCTCTCGAACTCAAGTGTGCCCTAGATAGGAAAGGCAGCCCCCCACTCCGCCACTGTGCTCACAAGCTGCTGTGTTCCTGTGTGCCTCTCTAGTTTGCAGATTCTCTGCTTCTCGGTAGCAGCAAAGGCACAAAAGCATTGGTGATGACTCAGTAATGAGATTATTAATAATAAGAGTTTGATCAGTTCCTCTGCAAATACCTTTGTCCTAAGAAACAACAAGCCTCTTGGTTATCAGCACTGCAAAACAAACAGTGCATTATTTATAAAAATTTGTTCCTACCCTGGGCTCTCTCTAGAGTAAGAGGTCACTGAAATTCACTTGAGTAACAGTGCATTCTTCACTGACAGCTTGAAGCAAAGTTACTGTGTGTGCATTTCATTAGGGGAACTTCCTAAAGCTGTATTACTTGAAAAAATTGCAATACACAGGAAAAATACCCATCTAGATAAAGCTTTAATTCAATTCCCCATCATTAAAAAGCAATGTCAAACATACGATGGTACTTTCAGAAGACAGTGTCTTAGGGTATCTGATCTATAAAAGGGCAATAGAGGCCGTGTTTAGCCAACAGACTGACCACAGAGGTTGTGTTGGGGTGACACTTTCCTTATCTGTTGACTGCATCCCCAACAACCCTCAAATCTCTATTAGCCATACTCAGAAATGATATGTAAAATGTAATAATCAATTGACATCATTCAGGTACCCTCAAAAGAAGGTTAACAATGGGTATTGGGCCTTCACTGACAATGTGTATCAGGCCTCACTCTGTACAAAGTATCAGACCTTGTGAAGGTTTAAAAAGAAAGAAGAAAGCATAATTATCGGTAATGAAAATGTCTCGTCACTCAAGGGGAGGCAGTTTACTTCAGAGAATATCCTAGGAATGAAAACAACAGATTGGACCCGAAACTAATTACATGAATACTGGGGAGGGACAGGATGGATGATGGGGCCCCAGTCTGAGTGGGTTGCTGTGGGAATATAAGCCAGGTGATGAGCTTCTTAAGGATGGAGACAAAGGATAGAGACCTTGTTGGTTTCGAACCTCCAGCACGCAGCCAAGTGCGTGGTACCTGGTGTCCAATAGACATTTGCAACTGAAAAGGGACATAGTTAACAAATACACGAGTGGACAAATGAATGAATGATTGATTCAAGAACTGTCTAGAGTTGTGAATTTTTTTAATTATTGGAGAAAAGGGAGTGAGTTCCCAGCAAGAGAAATTACAAGAGTATAAGAACTCAGGCAACCTGAATTCTCTCCAAGGTCATGGTGCTGGTCACGCCCCTGTGATCTCATGTAGCCACCCCAACACTTGGGTCAGTTCCTAAGGTTGTTTCTCGTGCATGCATGCACACTAAGACTCTTCAGTCATGTCCAGCTCCCTGCCACCCTATGGACCATAGCCAGCCAGGCTCCTCTGTCCATGGGATTCTCCCGGCAAGAATCCTGGAGTGAGTTGCCGTGGCTTCCTCCAGGGAATCTTCCCAACCCAGAAGTTGAACCCACGTCTCATGTCTCCTGCCTTAGCAGATAGATTCTTTATTAACTGGGAAGCCCAAAGTTTTCTTCAGCCTGACCCAAACATTCTAATTTCCTAAGCAACTAAACCACCACAACCAAGGATATCCTGTATCAGGAACTACACAGATTTGGTCATCCAATCATGGTTTAGAAAATTCCACCTTCAAAATACAGGATTTTCCAACCAAATGCTTACTTTCTTAATCTGCAGCAAAATCATCAATGTTGACTCAATGCAGAACCAAGCTAGTTCAAAGAGCAACTGATGGAAACCAGTGCAAAGTTCTGTGCAAATGCTCAAACGTAAAAACAATAACCAAAAAAAGTGTTGAAAGTTAACATATGCTAATTTTTAGGAAAAAGAGAAATTCTACACCCTCAAAACATAAAACTTGGACTAATAAGCCGTGTGTACAGTCACTTCAATTGTGTCTGAATCTTTTTGACCCCGTGGACTGTAGCCCGAGAGGCTCCCCCGTCCCTGGGATTCTCCAGGCAAGAACACTGGAATGGGTTTCCATTTCCTTCTCCAATGCAGGAAAGTGGAAAGTGAAAGTGAAGTTGCTCAGTTGTGTCCGACTCTTAGTGACCCCATGGACCCCATGGAGGAGCCTGGTGGTTTTTCAGGGCAAGAAAAACCATGGGATTTTCCAGGCAAGAGTACTGGAGTGGGGTGCCATTGCCTTCTCCAAAATGAGCCACAAGTGTATTCAAAACTGTTTCCCTTAGGGATGTCTGGGTACAGTCAGGAAAGACCACCATCAGAGTCCAGTGGACATGGGAAGCACAGGATCCCAGACTCAATCTTTGGACCCCTCCAGAGAGACTCTGCCCGGAAACTTGGGACCGAGGACTGGCCCACAACTTCCTCTTGCTGTCTCCTAACCTCTGCCTTCACTTCACCCCACAGCAGCAACTGTATCTCCCACACCAGTTAGATATTATAAATCACCCCAGTCATCCTTTTAAAGGCTGGTTAAATTGGTTTCTCCAACCCAAGGTGAAGCTTCCTCCTCTTGCTTATCTGCCCCACTGCAGAAGCTCTGCCTGCCTCTCACCCAAACCAGAAGTTATAATACCAGCCATCCCATTTTCCCCAGTGTTACTTGCCCATGTTCAGCCTCATACACCTCTCATGGTGAAAAAGAGGCATGCTTTCTATGCATATGAGACGTTGTCACTTGGAGATTCTAATTGTGACCCCTGCCACTCCTGCAGCATTGTTGGATTTCGTCCCATCTTTTATTTTTCTGTTTCCATTACCTCCCTGCTTGAAACTTCTCAAACCCTATAAATGCCAAGCCCAAGCAAAGTGTCAGAAATCTGCTCTTAGAGACAAGTTCATGTAGTGAAAAGACAAAGAGTCTAAAATACTGAGCAAAACTGCTGGATCCACCAACTTCCTAGCTGAGTGACTTGGGACATGTAATCACAGCAGGATGTGTCAAACCTGAGCTTTCAATACGGTAGCTACTAGCCATGTGTGTCCACTGAGCAGCTGAAATGTGGCTGGTACATACCTAAGTGTGTTGTGTTGTAAGTATAAAATACACATGGGATTTCAAAGACTTAGTATAAAAGAAAAGAATGTAAAATATCTCATTAGTAATTTTATACTGATCACCAGTTTTAATAGTTATATTGCATGCTGCTGCTACTGCTGCTGCTAAGTCGCTTCAGTTGTGTCCGACTCTGTGCGACCCCATAGACGGCAGCCCACCAGGCTCCCCCGTCCCTGAGATTCTCCAGGCAAGAACACAGGAGTGGGTTGCCATTTCCTTCTCCAATGCAGGAAAGTGAAAAGTGAAAGTGAAGTCGCTCAGTCGTGTCTGACCCTCAGCGACCCCATGGACTGCAGCTTTCCAGGCTCCGCCGTCCATGGGATTTTCCAGACAAGAGTACTAGAGTGGGGTGCCATATAGTTATATAATTTTAGATTTATTGAATTTAATAAAATATTTTATTATAATTCATTTTACCTTTAAAAAAAATTTTTTTAATGGAACTCCTAGGAAAAAAACTGACACCTTATGGGGTTTGCATTATACTTCTATTGTTATGATGGAGAAGCTTCTGGAGGTTACAGAAACATCGGAAGCTGTACCAACATCCGAAGCTGCCCCTTCCCACTGACAGGAGGTTAGCCAAGCAGGTGAGTTGCTCTCATTAGATTTCAAATTTAACATTTCTTCATAAGTGTTAAATGTTACAGACGTTCTCTCTAAAGACCTTCAAAAGGAAACTAGAGTGGTTTTTTTTTTTTTTTCTTTTTCTTTAAAGGTTTTATCACATAAGAGAAAGGAAAACTATTTCAGAACCATTTAGGACAAAGGGAGGGAATCATGTTAAGAATTACCTCTAAGGGCCTCCCTGGTGGCTCAGTGGTAAAGAATCCACCTGCCAATGCAGGGGACACGGGTTTGACCCCTGGTCCGGGAAGATCCCACATGCTGCAGAGCAAGTAAGCCCGGGGGCCACAAATACGGAGCCTGTGCTCTGCAATCCAGGGGCTGCTACTACTGAACTCACACGCCGCAACTGCAGAAGCCGGAGTGCCCTAGAACCCGTGCTCTGCAACAAGAAGGCCACTGCAACGAGGAGTCCATGCCCTGCAACCAGAGCCTAAGCCCCACTCGCCACAACTAGAGAAAAGCCCTAGAGGCAGTGAAGACCAAGCACAGCCCCAAATAAAAACAAACAAATAAAATTATATAGAGAAAGGAACTACCTCTGCAGGAACGGTCACATGGTATTTAATTTGAGCCCACATTTTTAAAAACCAAGAGATTTCACATGAATTCCTATGTTGGGAATAGGAATTTGCTCCTTTGGGAGCAAAAGAAAGTTCTGGTAACAGCAGACGTACATTCCCCACATCAGTGAGCCAGAGTGGCAAAGCAGCTGCCCCTTTAGACCACATGCCTGTTCCCCAGTTGGCCACATTCCCATCATTCACACCCAGTCTATTTCCTTTATGTGCATGACCTATCTAACCTGTATAGTCCTTTTAGATATGCAGCTATTGCGCTAACGCTTTTAGATTTGATAAACCAGCTTTTCAAAGGCAAAGTAAATTTCCTCAAAAAAAAAAAAAAAAAAAGAAAAAGAATGTGGCAATTTGGATATTGCATTTCCCCTATTTCATCAGAAGAATAGCATCATGTTAGAATGAATTACCAAGGATTACATGCCATATCACTAAACTTAGATTTATGAGTTTTGGGAAACTATCAGAACACAATGAGACAAATTTTGAAACTGCAATTTAAACAGAACAAAATTTAATGAATCATAAAATGAAGCCATAGCCAAACATGTGCAGGAAATTTATGCAAATATGATCACAAAACTATCAAATAACCCAACCTCATCTATGATCATTTAAACATAATTGAAGTTGGCTCTTGCCTTGTCCGTCCTGAGCCCCACTTAACACTCCCTACCCAGCTCAGCTATGACTTAAAAATGAGGCTTGGCCCATGTGGGCCTAGGGCAAAATGAAAATGTGGACTCCCTTGTTTAAAAATGATTAAGAATTTTAAGACCTTGATAGCAAAGAGTTAAACTAAGTGTGAAGCCCTTGTACATAGGAAGCCTTGTGTGACCTTACAGGTGGCATACTGTTGAAGCCAAACCTGACTACAGCAAGGGGCATCTAGCAAATTCTGGGGGTTTAAGAAAGCAGAGACATTACTTTGCCAACAAAGGTCCATCTAGTCAAGGCTATGGTTTTGCAGTAGTCATGTATGGACATGAAAGTTGGACTATAAAGAAAGCTGAGCATTGAAAAATTGACACTTTTGAACTGTGGTGTTGGAGAAGACTCTTGAGAGTCCCTTGGACTACAAAGAGATCCAACCAGTCCATCCTAAAGGAGATCAGTCCTGGGTGTTCATTGGAAGGACTGCTGTTGAAGCTGAAACTCCAATATCTTGGCCACCTGATGCGAAGAGCTGACTCATTGGAAAAGACCCTGATGCTGGGAAAGATTGAAGGCAGGAGGAGAAGGGGATGACAGAGGATGAGATGGTTGGATGGCATCACCGACTCAATGGACATGAGTTTGGGTAAACTCTGGGAGTTGGTGATGGACAGGGAGGCCTGGCGTGCTGCGGTTCATGGGGTTGCAAAGAGTCAGACACAACTGAGCGACTGAACTGAACTGAAGAAAGTCTTCCTGCACACAGGCTAAGTCGCTTCAGTCGTGTCTGACTCTGTGACCTCTATGGACTGCAGCCCACCAGGCTCCTCTGTCCATGGGATTCTCCAGGCAAGAATACTGGAGTGGGTTGCCATGCCCTCCTCCAGGAGGTCTTTCCAAGCCAGGGATCGAGCCTGAGTCTCTTATGTCTCCTGCTTTAGTAGGTGGGTTCTTTACCACGAGCGCCNTGGTGATTCACACAGTCAAAGGCCTGTCTCTTATACACATCTCCAGGAGGTCTTTCCAAGCCAGGGATCGAGCCTGAGTCTCTTATGTCTCCTGCTTTAGCAGGTGGGTTCTTTACCACGAGCGCCACCAGAGAAGCCCCGAGAAAGTCTTCCTACAGGAGGTAAAAGCCCAAAATGAGACTTGAAACCTTATTTTCTAATCTGTATCATCTAAAAATGGACTTTGCAGCATCAGGTTGGAAGAGGTACTCTGTGAGCTCTCCCTGGCCTAATCAAACTGCCATTGGCAACTGGCAAGCAGGACTTGAAGGGGCCAGCAACAGTAATGAGAGGGACTCTGAACCTCCTCTGATTTAATCTCGCTTTTAAGAATTTCCAGCTCTGGCTGCTATATAATGACATTTTACACTTTCAACTTTTCTTACAGGATGTAAAGCTTAGAGTTAGAATGATGGTGACTTTGATGTCATGAAAATTAATATTTAATGAAAAGCTTCCAAGATTATTTGAAAAATAAGTACCATGTATAAAACATTAACCTGAATTTTCTTCAGTTCTTGCTTAGTTACAGCCCTCTGGCGACCTGACCAACCATTACCAAAAATAAGTAATCTCTACATAATCTTGAGCGTGTGTTCCTTCTGATCCCCTTCCTTTAGTCCAACACATTGGTTATGCCACACCTGTGATCAGTTAAATTATGTTTTGTTCTGTTCTGTATGTGTAGGTATCTGTAGGTGTGAATACGTGTTTGGTGTCACTTTGGGTCCATTGTTTTAACTTCTTCTCTTTTAATTTATTTGCCTGCACTGGGGCCTAGTGCACTGGGTCTTCGCGACACTCAAGATCTTCGTTGCTGCATCCACCTTTAGTTGCAACACACACACTCTTAATTGCAGTGTGTGGGACCGACTTCCCTGAGCAGGGATCGAACCCAGGACCCCTGCACTGGGAGGGCAGAGTCTCAACCACTGACCCCCCAGGGAAGTCTCTGGCTCCTTAAATTCCCAATTCTTTCATTCATAGAAGGGAGAAAAGAATAATAATACTACTTAGTTAATAAAATCATTCATTTATTTATAAATCTTTAATGAGTATGTCCTCTGTGTCAGGCAATGTTCTAGATGCCAGGTGTTACAGTAATTAAAATGCCTATCTTCATGGGTCTAACATTTTAATACAAGACAGGCAATAAAAAATACAAATAAGTAAAATATATAGTGTGTTAGATGCTTTTGAGGCCATGGAGAAAGAATAGGGAAAGGAAGCAGGGAGATTTGGGGTTCTGGGCAGGAAGGAGGGGCTTCCCTGGTGGCTCAGCAGTCAAGAATCCGCATGTAAGGCAGGGGACATGGGTTCAGTCCCTGGGTGGGGAAGATCCCCTGGAGGAGGGCATGGCAGCCCAGTCCAGTATTCTTGCCTGGAGACTCCCGTGGACAGAGGAGCCTGGCGGGCTGCAGTGCATGCGGTCACAGAGTTGGACATGAAGTGACTGAGCAGGCATGTGGGAAGACATGTGAGTCAAGTGTAAAGGAGATGCGGGGGCGGGAAGACATGCGGCTCCCTGAGGGGAAGGCAATCCGGGGAAAAGCAAAGGCAACCCCACAGGGCACACGGGCCGCCTGGATTGAGTGGCACCCGGAGGTCAGGCTGGCTGGCGTGGAATGGGGCAGAAGGGGTCTGCCAGCGGCGCCACAGGAAGTGCCGTATCGCACCGAGCTTTTGAGACCATTACAGAGACGTTGCCTTGTCTCCGGGTAAGCGGGCACCGTTTGAGGATGATGCGAGCTGGTTTCTGTTCGAGCAGAATCACTCCAATGACTCTTTGGAGATCAGACTGCCCTGAGCCTGTTGTCAGACTTCTGCGATAATCCAGGCAAGAGACGACAGTGAACAGAGCCGACTGACAGCAGCGGGGATGGTGAGCAGTGGTCAAGTTCTAGATGAAACTTTATGTTAGAGATGAAGATGTCCGCTATGCGCTGGCAAACCAAGAGGGGCCTGACGTCTCTGGTCTTCGCAATGGAAGAATGACGTCGGCATTAACTGGAAGGAAAAAGACCACAGATGCAGCCTGTCCAGAGGGGAAGTTCGCAGGCTCAGCTTGGGAATGTAAAGTTGGAGGTGCTTTTTAGACATGCGAGCTGCCATGTTGTATAGGCAGTGGGATATATATAAGTCTGAAATTTAGAGCAGAGGTCCAGACTCAGAGAATTGTTGGTATATTGATGACATTTAAAACCATGGGACTTGGTGAAATCACCAATGAAGTGATTATAGATTTTTTTTTTAATTTCTTAAATATAAGACCTAGAAGACTCTAAGATTAAAAGTCAGGGAGATGTGGAGGTGACAGCCAAAGAGATGGAGAACAAACTGCTTTTGAGGTCAGAAGAAAGCCAGGCAAGTGTGACATTCGTGAAGCCAAATGAAGAAAGAATTTCAAGAGGGAAAGCAACCAACTGTGTCAAACAATCTAAATGAGTCAAGTAAAATGAGCAAACGGGATTGATGATTGGACTTAGCAATGTGTGGGTCAGGGTGACCCTTGACAGAGCAGTTTTAACAGAATGGTGAGCCTTGAAACCATGATTGAGGACATTTAGCAGCGAGAAGAAAGAAATCAAAGCCACTAAGTACAGGCAATTCAATCAGAGATTTGTTTAACAGGCACCAGTAAAAGGTAAGGACCAAATGAGATACTACATGGGAAAGTGTTTTGAAATTATAAATGCACTATGTAAATGCTGGCTGTGATTATAAGAACCTGAATCTTCTGTGCTCTAAGAATATGGCTTTCAGAATGTCAGCCAGACTCAATCATTTCTGTCCTCAGTTAGAGCCTTAGCACCTCAGAAACTGTGTTCTTACTATACTCACGGTTGTTCCAAGCAATCACTGAATCTTCCCCCAAAAATCAGAGTTCAAAGACTCGTCACAGTGACAAGCATGGTCTACTCAACTCCCCTTCCCAATCTGGCTTTACAATCGCAATCACCCCCACAAAGTACAGAGTGAGGGGAAAAAAATCAAAGTTCTATATGCAAAAGAAAGCTACAGATAGTCTTTAAGAAAAGAGGTCTTTGTCCTGCAAGGGTACAGAGCGTTGGAAAATCTCCAAATCAATCAACACCTCTTAATTACGACATCAAGATAACATAAAATGAGAAGTTTCCAGTAACAGAAGTGTCCTCACCCACTGCTAATGAGAGCAAATGCCCCTGATGGTTATTGAAGGGCGCTGCGATTTTTCAAAATGAGCATCTGTCCTTTTCCCACTTGAGGATGTCAAGTGAATATTTTATGACTGAAGATGTGGGTGAGGTGTACTTTGTGCTTGCAGGACTGAGCCCATAAACTCTAGGCAACATATTTCACCCAGTTTTCCTCATTCCTTGGGGATCCAGGCCTATTTGAAGACTGCCCAACCCAGAGCATTCAGCATGAAAGGGCCATGGAGTCACACCTGAAATAAAGTCAGCTCTTACAGCAACATAAGATAAGGCTGAGGTTGGAAGACAGTCACCCGCCCTCTCTCTTTCCCATAGACCTATCCACCAATTCATTCACTCAGCCCATGTGCCGGGCTATAAACTCTAGGCCAGTACAGTTCAAAGGAGATATGATAAAATCATATATGATTTTATGTGCAACTCACAGATGCAAAGCCTCATATGTGATTGTAAAATTTTTAGTAGCCAATGAAGTAAAAAAAAAATACAAGTGAAATTATTATTTGGAGTATGTTTTATTTAACTCAGTATATCCTACGTCTTATCATTCCAACAAGTGTTGTTGTTGTTCTTGTTCAGTTGCTAAGTTGTGTCTGACTCTTTGCAACCCCATGGACTGTAGCCCACCAGGTTCCTCTGTCCCCCACTATCTCCTGGAGTTTGCTCAAATTCACATCCACTGAGTCGGTGGCACTATCGAAGCATCTCATCCTCTGTTGTCCCCTTCTCCGTTTGCCTTCAATCTTTCCCAACAAGTAATCAATATTAAGAAAAAAGTTATGAAGACTATAAAATTATTTTTCATTTTTTGTACTAAAATCTTCGAAACTTAGTGTCTGCCTTATACTTCTAGCACATCTCAATTCAGAGTACCCACATTTCAAGCACTTGATAGCCACAAGTGGCCCGTGGCTAACCCTATTGGCCAGGACATGTCTAGGCACTGGGGATTCCACAAGGAACGAATCCCAGATCTTGCCTTGGAGAAGCCTTCAGAAATGGTGGAGTGGACAGGGTTCAGACAAGTAACCAGGCTAGTAGAATTGTGCCAAAATGGAGATAAAGGCAGAGTGTCCGTTCCTTGCAGGAAAATAGCTCCTAACAGGATCGGAGTGGGTAGGGTCAGAAAGACTACTTCCGGAAGTGAGATGTTAGCTGAGCCCCCCAAAGTATGTAAGAATTAAAGGGGCAGAGAGGCAGGGAAGGGCATAGGAAATGCACAGCTAAGACTGCAAATTCTGAGAATGAGACCACGGCATGTTCTGGGAACTGCAAGGCGTTCAGTATCACCAGAAGTTGGAATCTGAGAAGGAGACTAAGAAGTCTTCCAAGTAAAGACAAACCAGACCACACAAAAGGCTCTGTGAGCCCTAGTGAGACGATTGGGCTTCCTCCTGATGGAGATGCGAGTCTTAAAGAATTCTGAGGAGGGGTCTTGGTTGCCCCAGTTTCCAAGTTCACCTGCTCCAAGCCCATCTTTTTAACTTGAATGGACAGGGTTCAGACAAGTAACCAGGCTAGTAGAATTGTGCCAAAATGGAGATAAAGGCAGAGTGTCCGTTCCTTGCAGGAAAATAGCTCCTAACAGGATCGGAGTGGGTAGGGTCAGAAAGACTACTTCCGGAAGTGAGATGTTAGCTGAGCCCCCCAAAGTATGTAAGAATTAAAGGGGCAGAGAGGCAGGGAAGGGCATAGGAAATGCACAGCTAAGACTGCAAATTCTGAGAATGAGACCACGGCATGTTCTGGGAACTGCAAGGCGTTCAGTATCACCAGAAGTTGGAATCTGAGAAGGAGACTAAGAAGTCTTCCAAGTAAAGACAAACCAGACCACACAAAAGGCTCTGTGAGCCCTAGTGAGACGATTGGGCTTCCTCCTGATGGAGATGCGAGTCTTAAAGAATTCTGAGGAGGGGTCTTGGTTGCCCCAGTTTCCAAGTTCACCTGCTCCAAGCCCATCTTTTTAACTTGAGGAATGGTTGGCTCATACAGGCGAGGGAAGCTGCTTGGCGTTGCCAGCTGGCTGATGGCAGAACTGGAGACCCAGACCCACAGAGTCCTTCCACGGCCCCTGCCGCTTTAGGACACAAGTGTGTCCGAGCAGAAAGGGAAGTGCTGTTGCTCCACACTGCAGATGAGGTGCCAGAGCCCCTCGTACCAGACTGTGAGGCAAGACGGTCAGGAACTAACCCCAGGCAAAGGAAAGGGGGAAACAGGGTTGTCCAAGAGGGGCACCGTCTCACCTGCTGAACTCCTGGGCGGCCAGCTCTGGGCTCTCTTCACCTGCCTGATCCCAGGGTTGGAGTACAGGAAGATGTAAGCTACCTTGTGAGGGAGGGCTGGCCCTGCCCAGAGATGTAGCAGATGAGACAGTGGGTCTGAATTGTGTCCGTGTTTGTTTGAATACAACAGCATTTGAAATGGACGCAAGGTAGGCAAACTAAGCGCCTAGACTGACACAGTCTTGACCTCAATGTGCCAGGAGTGTAGAAAGCCACAGGATAAATGCGTGTCCTCCAGTTGTGTCCATGTAAATGTTATTTTATTTATTTATCTACTTATTTAGGGGGCGGGAAGACATGCGGCTCCCTGAGGGGAAGGCAATCCGGGGAAAAGCAAAGGCAACCCCACAGGGCACACGGGCCGCCTGGATTGAGTGGCACCCGGAGGTCAGGCTGGCTGGCGTGGAATGGGGCAGAAGGGGTCTGCCAGCGGCGCCACAGGAAGTGCCGTATCGCACCGAGCTTTTGAGACCATTACAGAGACGTTGCCTTGTCTCCGGGTAAGCGGGCACCGTTTGAGGATGATGCGAGCTGGTTTCTGTTCGAGCAGAATCACTCCAATGACTCTTTGGAGATCAGACTGCCCTGAGCCTGTTGTCAGACTTCTGCGATAATCCAGGCAAGAGACGACAGTGAACAGAGCCGACTGACAGCAGCGGGGATGGTGAGCAGTGGTCAAGTTCTAGATGAAACTTTATGTTAGAGATGAAGATGTCCGCTATGCGCTGGCAAACCAAGAGGGGCCTGACGTCTCTGGTCTTCGCAATGGAAGAATGACGTCGGCATTAACTGGAAGGAAAAAGACCACAGATGCAGCCTGTCCAGAGGGGAAGTTCGCAGGCTCAGCTTGGGAATGTAAAGTTGGAGGTGCTTTTTAGACATGCGAGCTGCCATGTTGTATAGGCAGTGGGATATATATAAGTCTGAAATTTAGAGCAGAGGTCCAGACTCAGAGAATTGTTGGTATATTGATGACATTTAAAACCATGGGACTTGGTGAAATCACCAATGAAGTGATTATAGATTTTTTTTTTAATTTCTTAAATATAAGACCTAGAAGACTCTAAGATTAAAAGTCAGGGAGATGTGGAGGTGACAGCCAAAGAGATGGAGAACAAACTGCTTTTGAGGTCAGAAGAAAGCCAGGCAAGTGTGACATTCGTGAAGCCAAATGAAGAAAGAATTTCAAGAGGGAAAGCAACCAACTGTGTCAAACAATCTAAATGAGTCAAGTAAAATGAGCAAACGGGATTGATGATTGGACTTAGCAATGTGTGGGTCAGGGTGACCCTTGACAGAGCAGTTTTAACAGAATGGTGAGCCTTGAAACCATGATTGAGGACATTTAGCAGCGAGAAGAAAGAAATCAAAGCCACTAAGTACAGGCAATTCAATCAGAGATTTGTTTAACAGGCACCAGTAAAAGGTAAGGACCAAATGAGATACTACATGGGAAAGTGTTTTGAAATTATAAATGCACTATGTAAATGCTGGCTGTGATTATAAGAACCTGAATCTTCTGTGCTCTAAGAATATGGCTTTCAGAATGTCAGCCAGACTCAATCATTTCTGTCCTCAGTTAGAGCCTTAGCACCTCAGAAACTGTGTTCTTACTATACTCACGGTTGTTCCAAGCAATCACTGAATCTTCCCCAAAAAATCAGAGTTCAAAGACTCGTCACAGTGACAAGCATGGTCTACTCAACTCCCCTTCCCAATCTGGCTTTACAATCGCAATCACCCCCACAAAGTACAGAGTGAGGGGAAAAAAATCAAAGTTCTATATGCAAAAGAAAGCTACAGATAGTCTTTAAGAAAAGAGGTCTTTGTCCTGCAAGGGTACAGAGCGTTGGAAAATCTCCAAATCAATCAACACCTCTTAATTACGACATCAAGATAACATAAAATGAGAAGTTTCCAGTAACAGAAGTGTCCTCACCCACTGCTAATGAGAGCAAATGCCCCTGATGGTTATTGAAGGGCGCTGCGATTTTTCAAAATGAGCATCTGTCCTTTTCCCACTTGAGGATGTCAAGTGAATATTTTATGACTGAAGATGTGGGTGAGGTGTACTTTGTGCTTGCAGGACTGAGCCCATAAACTCTAGGCAACATATTTCACCCAGTTTTCCTCATTCCTTGGGGATCCAGGCCTATTTGAAGACTGCCCAACCCAGAGCATTCAGCATGAAAGGGCCATGGAGTCACACCTGAAATAAAGTCAGCTCTTACAGCAACATAAGATAAGGCTGAGGTTGGAAGACAGTCACCCGCCCTCTCTCTTTCCCATAGACCTATCCACCAATTCATTCACTCAGCCCATGTGCCGGGCTATAAACTCTAGGCCAGTACAGTTCAAAGGAGATATGATAAAATCATATATGATTTTATGTGCAACTCACAGATGCAAAGCCTCATATGTGATTGTAAAATTTTTAGTAGCCAATGAAGTAAAAAAAAAATACAAGTGAAATTATTATTTGGAGTATGTTTTATTTAACTCAGTATATCCTACGTCTTATCATTCCAACAAGTGTTGTTGTTGTTCTTGTTCAGTTGCTAAGTTGTGTCTGACTCTTTGCAACCCCATGGACTGTAGCCCACCAGGTTCCTCTGTCCCCCACTATCTCCTGGAGTTTGCTCAAATTCACATCCACTGAGTCGGTGGCACTATCGAAGCATCTCATCCTCTGTTGTCCCCTTCTCCATTTGCCTTCAATCTTTCCCAACAAGTAATCAATATTAAGAAAAAAGTTATGAAGACTATAAAATTATTTTTCATTTTTTGTACTAAAATCTTCGAAACTTAGTGTCTGCCTTATACTTCTAGCACATCTCAATTCAGAGTACCCACATTTCAAGCACTTGATAGCCACAAGTGGCCCGTGGCTAACCCTATTGGCCAGGACATGTCTAGGCACTGGGGATTCCACAAGGAACGAATCCCAGATCTTGCCTTGGAGAAGCCTTCAGAAATGGTGGAGTGGACAGGGTTCAGACAAGTAACCAGGCTAGTAGAATTGTGCCAAAATGGAGATAAAGGCAGAGTGTCCGTTCCTTGCAGGAAAATAGCTCCTAACAGGATCGGAGTGGGTAGGGTCAGAAAGACTACTTCCGGAAGTGAGATGTTAGCTGAGCCCCCCAAAGTATGTAAGAATTAAAGGGGCAGAGAGGCAGGGAAGGGCATAGGAAATGCACAGCTAAGACTGCAAATTCTGAGAATGAGACCACGGCATGTTCTGGGAACTGCAAGGCGTTCAGTATCACCAGAAGTTGGAATCTGAGAAGGAGACTAAGAAGTCTTCCAAGTAAAGACAAACCAGACCACACAAAAGGCTCTGTGAGCCCTAGTGAGACGATTGGGCTTCCTCCTGATGGAGATGCGAGTCTTAAAGAATTCTGAGGAGGGGTCTTGGTTGCCCCAGTTTCCAAGTTCACCTGCTCCAAGCCCATCTTTTTAACTTGAGGAATGGTTGGCTCATACAGGCGAGGGAAGCTGCTTGGCGTTGCCAGCTGGCTGATGGCAGAACTGGAGACCCAGACCCACAGAGTCCTTCCACGGCCCCTGCCGCTTTAGGACACAAGTGTGTCCGAGCAGAAAGGGAAGTGCTGTTGCTCCACACTGCAGATGAGGTGCCAGAGCCCCTCGTACCAGACTGTGAGGCAAGACGGTCAGGAACTAACCCCAGGCAAAGGAAAGGGGGAAACAGGGTTGTCCAAGAGGGGCACCGTCTCACCTGCTGAACTCCTGGGCGGCCAGCTCTGGGCTCTCTTCACCTGCCTGATCCCAGGGTTGGAGTACAGGAAGATGTAAGCTACCTTGTGAGGGAGGGCTGGCCCTGCCCAGAGATGTAGCAGATGAGACAGTGGGTCTGAATTGTGTCCGTGTTTGTTTGAATACAACAGCATTTGAAATGGACGCAAGGTAGGCAAACTAAGCGCCTAGACTGACACAGTCTTGACCTCAATGTGCCAGGAGTGTAGAAAGCCACAGGATAAATGCGTGTCCTCCAGTTGTGTCCATGTAAATGTTATTTTATTTATTTATCTACTTATTTGTTTTGGCTGTGCTGGGTCTCCATTGCTGGGCAGGCTTTTCTCTCGTTGCAAAGACCAGGGGCTACTCTCTAGTTGCAGTGCACGGGCTTCTCATTGCTGTGGCTTTTCTTGTTGCAGAGCAGAGGCTCTGGACATGACAGCTTCAGCAGTTGCAGCTCCCAGGCTCTAGAGCAGAGACTCAAAAGGTGTGGCTCACAGGCTTCGTAGCTCCTCAGCATGTGGAATCTTCCCAGAACAGGAATCAAACCCATGTCTACAATAAAAGGTGGATTCCTTACCGCTAAGCCACTAGGGAAGCCCTGAATGTTATGTTTATATGAAAACAAACAGGGCAGTACATTCTGGACTCACTGTCTCAATTGCTGAATTTCTGAACAGGGTCAGTCCTCACCCCATGTCTTGAGATGGCCTGGTGCTACAGCCTGTGAGTTTCAGTTCAGTCACTCAGTCGTGTCCAGCACTTTGAAACACCATGGACTGCAGCACGTCAGTCTTCACTGTCCACCACCAACTCCCAGAAGTTGCTCAAACTCATGTCCATCCAGTCGGTGATGCCATCCAACCATCTCATTCTCTGCCATCATGTTTTCCTCCTGCCTTCAATCTTTCCTAGCATCAAGGTCTTTTCCAGTGAGTCAGCTCTTCACATCAGATGGCCAAAGGATTGGAGCTGCAGCTTCAGCCTCAGTCCTTCCAATGAATATTCAGGACTCATTTCCATTAGGATTGACTGATTTGATCTCCTTGCAGTCCAAAGGAGTCCCAAGAGTCTTCTCCAACACCACAGTTCGAAAGCATCAATTCTTTGGCACTCAGCTTTCTTTACAGTCCAACTCTCATATCCATACATGACTCCTGCAAAAACCATAGCTTTGATTAGACAGAGCTTTGTTAGTAATTTCTCTGCTTTTTAATATGCTGTCTAGGTTTGTCATAGCTTTTCCTCCAAGGGGCAAGTATCTTTAATTTCATGACTGTAGTCACCATCCGCAGTGATTTTGGAGCCCCCAAAAATAAAGTATGACACTGTTTCCACTGTTTCCCCATTTACTTCCCATGAAGTGATGGGACCAGATGCCATGATCTTTGTTTTCTGAATGTTGAGCTTTAAGCCAACTTTTTCACTCACCTCTTTCACTTTCATCAAGTAGCTCTTTAGTTCTTCTTTGCTTTCTGTCATAAGGGTGGTGTCATCTGCATATCTGAGGTTATTAATATTTCTCCTGGCAATCTTGATTCCAGTATGTGCTTCATCCAGCCCAGTATTTCTCATGATGTACTCTGCATATAAGTTAAATAAGCAGGGTGACAATATACAGCCTTGACGTACTCCTTTTCCTATTTGGAACCAACCTGTTGATCCATGTCCAGTTCTAACTGTTGCTTCCTGATCTGTACAGATTTCTCAAGAGGTAAATCAGGTGGTCTAGTATTCCCATCTCTTGAAGAATTTTCCACAGTTTATGGTGATCCACACAGTCAAAGGCTTTGGCATAGTCAATAAAGCAGAAATAGATGTTTTTGGAACTTTCTTGCTTTTTTCATGATCCAGCAGATGTTGGCAATTTGATCTCTGGTTCCTCTGCCTTTTCTAAAACTAATTTGAACATCTGGAAGTACATGGTTCATGTACTGTTGAAGCCTGACTTAGAGAATTCTGAGCATTACTTTGTGAGTGTGTGAGATGAGTGCAATTGTGCAGTAGTTTGAGCATTCCTTGGCATTGCCTTTCTTTGAGACCATCAGAGCAAGACCCAGATTCTCCCACAGCCAGTCCCTCCCATCAGGAAGCTTCCACAAGCCTCTTATCCTTATCCATCAGAGGACAGACAGAGTTGAAACCAGAATTACAGAAAACTAACCAAACTGATCACTTGTATCACAGCCCTGTCTAACTCAATGAAACTCTGAGCCATGCCATGTAGGGCCAACAAAGGCAGATGGGTCATGGTGGAGAGTTCTGACAAAATGTGGTCCACTGGAGAAGGGAATGGCAAACCACTTCAGTACTCTTGCCTTGAGAACCCCATGAAAAGGCAAAAAGATAGGACACTGAAAGATGAACTCCCCAGGTCGGTAGGTACCCTATGCTACTGGTGGAGAGTGGAGAAATAGCCCCAGAAAGAAGGAAGAGGCTGAGCCAGAGCAAAAACAATGCCCAGTTGTGGATGTGACTGGTGATGGAAAAAGGCAAAAAGATAGGACATTGAAAGATGAACTCCCCAGGTCGGTAGGTACCCTATGCTACTGGTGGAGAGTGGAGAAATAGCCCCAGAAAGAAGGAAGAGGCTGAGCCAGAGCAAAAACAATGCCCAGTTGTGGATGTGACTGGTGATGGAAGTAAAGTCTGATGCTGTAAACAACAATATTGCATAGGAACCTGGAATGTTAGGTGCATGAATGAAGGTGAACTGAAAGTGGTCAACAGGAGATGCCCTGTGAGGAAGGGAGAGCTTATTAACCTGTTCCTCAGGGTCAGGAAGATTAAGTGATTCCTCTAAAGATATCTGGGAAGTTGGTAGAGAAACCAAGTTTAGAACTCACATCTTCTGATTTCTCGTGCATCAGAGTAGAAATGGGCAAGGAGAAATGGGCAAGTAAGCCCATAGGAAGCTGGTTCAAGGCCACAGACAAGTAAGCTGGTCCACAGCCTACTTCTTCCACCATTGCGGCTTAATGCTTTTGGGTGTGGATGTGTTTATAGCTGTAAGCCTACTCTTTCAAGTCTAAATATTCCCAGGAAGTGTTCACTCTTAAAATATTATCCATTAACAGAGATTACATAAGGTCAGGACTGGGGCACAGAAAACGCTGGTAACGAGGGGCCAGAAGGGCATCACTGGGCTCTGAGGGGGTGACAGCAAGGTGCAAAGGCTGGCTTTGTGCTCCCCAGTTTCCTGGAACTAGTCTGCAGGCATAGAGCAAACACTCGCTGAGCCCACCATGCATGCAAGGTAGGATGCTACACCGCAGAGGACACGTGCGGACGCGCAAGGGATGTCTTCTGCCCTCTGCGTGCTCAAATTTTAGCTGGGAGTGCGTTAGCTTTCTGTTGATGGTATTAAAAGTTACCACAAAAGTGGCTGGAAATAACACAAATTTATTGTCTTGTAATTCTAGGGCAGATCATACTGGGCTGAAATCAAAGGTGTTATCAGGGCTGGGTTCCCTTCTGGAGTATACATGTCCTTACCTTTTCAGCTTCTAGAGGCTGTCTGTAAGGTTTCCCAGATGGCACAGTGGTAAAGAATCTGCCTGTCAATGCAGGAGATACAGGAGATGTAGGTTCAATCCCTGGGCCAGACATATCCCCTGGAATAGAAAATGGCACCCCACTCCAGTACTCTTGCCTGGAGAATCCCATGGATGGAGGATCCTGCTAGGCTACAGTCCATGGGGTCGCAAAGAGTCACACACGACTGAGCGACTTCACTTTTACTTTTAAGGATCCTTGTGATTACCCTGAGCTCATGGGAATAATCCAAGATTCTCTCCTCATCTCAAGATCAGCTGATCTTGAATCTCAATTCCATCTGCAACTCTCATTCCCCTTTGCCTTGTAACATCACAGTCCAGCCCAGGGATTAGGACCTGGATGTCTTTGGCGGGTGTGGGGAGCGTGACTCTGTCAAACACGGGGAGGTTAAACACTCAGATATAAAATTAATTCTGAATAAGGTAAGAACTGCACAGGTGATAAATGCCGTGGGGTTCAAGAAGGGAAAGATCACTTCCTGCAGGGAACAGGAAAGGCTCCCCAAGCCAAGGGGCTGTGTGATGGGCATAAGGTACCAAGACACTCGATGAGATGAAGACCTAGATCTCTGTGATCCCACTCATCCATCCAGTGCCAGAATGTTTTGTCCCACAGAAGCAGCAGCACCAAGAGCAGAAAGAGAGGCAAAGGCTGAGCTGGGGCTGAGGGTGCCTGCGGAAATCGCAGGATCTCCACTGAGATGAGTTCCTGGGTGGATGCCCCGCCAACAAGTGCAGCTTTGCCCCAGAGGCTCTGAGCAGCGATGGAAGGCTGACTGAACAGCATATCCCGTGATGATGGAGGGACTATGGGTACAGAGAGCTATGCGGCAAGAAGGGCCACATTTTCAACAACCCAGATGGAGGTGAAAAGGGAGGGGATGAGGCTGGTGGCAAGAGGACCAGAAAAATGGCCCAGACACGTGGGCATCTCGCAGGTAGAATGAAGAGATGGGTGGGCTGCAGAGAGGTGGGTGAGGAGAGACGCACAGCGGTGCTGATGGGCGAGGGAGGAGAAGAGGCAGTTTAGGAACAGGAGTCTTGCGTGGGCAAGACCCCAGGAGGGAAAGGTCTCTGGTGTGACAATGCAGGCATCAGGAGTTCTTGGAGGTGGGGAAGGAACTGATATCTATGATCAAGAGCAGTGTCATAAAGAGAGGGACACGCGGACTCAACATTGGGTGATGGCCTCTTTAAGGGAGGGAAGAAGCACTGAAGGAGAGGGAAGCAAACAGGCCCCACGGGTCATCCTCCCAGAGCAGGGCTGCCCTGCACCCAATGATGCTATTAAGATACAAGCACCATATCAGGCAGGTGGCACGGTAAATTGTTCCCATCCATAGCACTTACTATCAGCAAGCTGTTGCTGTTTAGTCCTAGGCTATCAGAAACAAACAGCCAGGAGGGCTCTGAGAGGCAAGAGCAGTGGGTCAGAAGGTCCCAGCCCGTGCTCCGCCAGGAAAGGAAAGGAAAGGAAAGCTTGAGAGAGCACTACGGGCTCCCTTTCTCCATCGGGCAGGTCAGGAGGGCTGCCCACCCTTGGAGGGGGCACTTTGAAGAGGACAGACTCAGGGCTGAGGCCAGTTCTGAGGCGACAGAGGCCCCTTTCTGGTGTCCCCATCGGCTGCTCTCTGTAACATCCTTTAGGCAACTGTGTGTGTCCACACTCTCTGGCACAATGTCCCGTGTGCAATGGAGCTGCCGGCTGTGTGGTGTGCAAGGAGAGATGAAAGAGGAGGACCGGGCACCCAGAGCATTTCTCATCATGGTATTTCCCCACAAGAAATGAGGCTGTGGTGTACCGTGCTGTCTCCTTATATGGAACACAAAGGTTAAATTCATGTGTATTGCTCCAGGTCTGTATAGAGGTCGCCCTCAAGGGTCAGGAGTAGTGACCAGGGTGGAACACAAGGGGGGCTTCTGAGGACTGAGAATGCTCTCTTTCTGGGTCTGGGACTGGTTCCATGAAGGTGAAAAGTCATCAAGCTGTGCTCTCATGGTTTGTACATTTTTCTGGATGTATATCACATGCAGATGAAACGCTGTTATTTTCAAAACTGCTGTTGTGGAAATGCCCTTGCCCTTGTGTGAGAGGTCAGGAATGTTGAGTTAGGAAGAGGGGCAGTGATGCCAAAGAGAGGGAAAAGGTACACAGAAAGAAACCTTGGCCTTCCTGCAAAAAAGCCACAGTGAGCTTTTCTCCAAAGGAGGGAATCAGTTTGACGCAGGAAGCTGCCAACTACAGGAGCTCACCAGGTGTAGTCAGGGTGACAGGCAGCTTTGGAGTTCCCTGCTTGTCACGCGAGGAAGGCGCTGCAGACCCCACGATGAGCAAGATGCTTGGTTCTCAGTGCTGGTCAGTTATATGTGCCAACTTGGCTGGGTTATGATGCTGAATTATTAGGTCAAATGCTCACCAGGGTGTTACTGGAAATTTTTTCTTAATACATGATTAACAATTACAATCAGTTGACTTTTATCACTTAGGCTTTTGGCTGAGATCATTTGTCACAATTAGTTGACATAAGGTAAAAGCAGATTATCCTCCATATGGGTGGGCCATATCCAATCCGTTAAGTGAGCTTTTCTCCAAAGGAGGGAATCAGTTTGATGCAGGAAGCTGCCAACTACAGGAGCTCACCAGGCAGGCAGCTTTGGAGTTCCCTGCTTGTCACGCAAGGAAGGCGCTGCAGACCCCACGATGAGCAAGATGCTTGGTTCTCAGTGCTGGTCCGTTATATGTGCCAACTTGGCTGGGTTATGATGCTGAGTTATTAGGTCAAATGCTCACCAGGTGTTACTGGAAATTTTTTCTTAATACATGATTAACAATTACAATCAGTTGACTTTTATCACTTAGGCTTTTGGCTGAGATCATTTGTCACAATTAGTTGACATAAGGTAAAAGCAGATTATCCTCCATATGGGTGGGCTATATCCAATCCGTTGAAGGGCTTAAGAGCAAAGACTTGAGGTTTCCCCTAAAAGAAGAAATTCTGTCTCTAGACCGAAACATAGAAATTCTGCCTTGGGCTGACAAACTTCAGACTCTTATTTGAATATCCAGACTGCCCTACAGACTTTGGATTTGATAGCTCCCACAGTGGTATGAGCCAATTTATATAAATATTGGTTTATATGGTTCCTATTTATATTGGTTTACACTATTGGCTCTGTTTCTCTGGGGGTCCCTGATGAAGACAGTTTCCAGTAGACTGTTCTCCAGGGTCTCAAAGCATCTTTCTCAGGCCTCCTCTGAGAGCAGACAAGGTAGGCGCAACTCTTCCATTTGAGGGCTGGAGCCTACAGTGAGGGTCTCTTTTCTAAGAAAAAGGAAATCCACAACCAGTCCAAGGATCTACATACCAGCTTTGCCCTCTTTACTCTTAATCCAGCAAATGTCACAGGCACATTCTATCAGCACTGGTAAAGAAGTTACGGGGAAAGAAAATATTAGGAGAAACCTACATGCTGCCAGTTTTTCCTGCTGGGCTTACTTACATGACTTTTTCAGAGGGTCCCCAGAAACCCCCAGTAAACAACCACATTCCTACAAGTACGTCTTCTTGTTGTTGTTAGTTGCTAAGTCATGTCCGACTCTTGCCACCCCATGGACTGCAGCCCACCAGGCTCCTCTGTCCATGGGATTCTCCAGGCAAGAATACTGGAGCGGGTTACCATTTCCTACTCCTGGGAATCTTCCCCACCCAGAGACCAGACCCCAGTCTCCTGCATTGGCTGGCAGGCTGTTTATCACTCATCCACCAGGGAGGCCCACAGGTGTATCTAAACCCACTGAAACTCTGACCCAGTTAGATACAGCAGAGGAACTAGGGGAAACAAACACAGTGTTTGTAGGGCTTTAATCTTCTCCAGACCCTGAAATATTGTGGAGATGTTTTATCTTCCATTGCACACGGAGGAGATTAAAAAGCTGTGATAAATGGTGTACTCTCCGGGAGGGAATGCCATATATAGGGCAATACATAATTTCCTGCTTCTGGTACCGTTCGGGATAATTGTCCTGGTAACGTGAAAATGGGAGGGATATTAATTTAAGATTAAAGCACAATTATAAGCCCTGTCATACTGTTAATTTCTTTTAAATGTTCCTCTGAATAATTCCACCTTTGCAAGATGGAATAAGCACACAATTAAAAACTGCATTAAATAAATGAATAACTAATTAATGAATAAAAAGAACTCTGAAAATAAAATGGGTCATGCAAATTCTAGACAATAATTTTAACAGCAGGCCAGAACTTAATCCTTCAGATCTTTGAATGAATTGCACTTGGATACAGACAGATAGCATCTCCCTCTAGATTTAGCTCTCAAATAGCTATGCTCTTTGTTCACATCCTGCCCAGCAGCAGATTTAGGTGCAAGACACTGCAGGCGATGAGGGGGCTGCCTAATTGACCAACCTCAACACCTTTCCAATCTTAACACCATTGCCTCATCCATAATGCCTGAAATTCTATACTTTCCTTTGTCCTCCGGCCAGAAATCTTACCAAGGTGATTCTGCCATTGAATAGGAATTCCATTAGAAAATGCAAATACTCCTATAAAGCCGAGAGGCGGATCATTCCTTAGCACATTAGTATGAATCAATTTAATCAGATTGCTTTCCTCCCAACACTTTTTGGTGTTGGAAGCCAACTTCTTGGAAGAGTGGGATGAGAGAGAGGAGTGTTCATTTTGCAAGAAAGGCTAATGGTAAGTAGAGAACGGGAGATCCGCCAAGTTCTGTAGTGTTTTGAGAGCCCAGGGAAGGTAAGAGATAAGACACCATGATGAGTCTTCCTTACATGTCCACAGGGAGCTGAGACTTGGATGAGCCATATGGATGAGAAAGAAAAGGAGTGTGCTTATCCAAGCTTGTATCTGTCAAATGAAGGTCATCATGATGATGTGAATTTGCCAGTTAAGGAAAACTGAGATCTTGTTAATAACCCAAGACTACAGAGTAACGTGGTAAATGGGAGAGAAGAATTACAGGCTTTGTCCATCTGACTCCGAAATCCATGTTCTTTCAACCATACCACACTTCCTCAGAGCAACTTATCAATTAGATGTGATGGCTCTCATTTTTTAAGTGAACAAGTCAAGGCTTCTAAAGACTAAAGAAGAAGGGAATCATTCAGTAGCCCCACGTGTGAAAACATCAGGCTTGTGCCGTAACTGCAAATACTGAAGCGTCTCGTCCTGCAGGTTGAAACTTAAGGAGATAAGGCTGAAATGTGTCGGTGAGATTGCAGGAACCGGGAAGAACCACCAAGGCTGCGCACAGATAAGAATCAAGCTTAGAGCCTCACTCCCAGGATCTAACAGGATGTCCTGACCTGAAACGAAGTCAAGGTGCCCAGCCTGGGAGGGAGTCCAAGTCACACCTGAAACCCCTGTCTTCACTTTCAGACCATTTTGCTCTAACAGCCGTTGATAAGAGATGCAATTAACAGCTCTGTTATCAGGAGCAAATAACCAATATAAAAGCCTGCAGTTATTAAAATTATCACTGAAGTCTGGAAGGGGATTAGAAGATAACCTTTTTTCTCCAAATGCCAGGAAAAAGGGAAAGGGCTTGGGAAAGGTGTCTAACTCCTACCCAAGGAGCGTTCTCATGAGGCCAGCGGCAGACATCACAGAGCCCAGGGGCGCCTGGGACACGGGGCGTGTGTGGCTGTGCGCGCAACTGGTAAGACCTCGCGGGAAGCCCTCGCAGGCTAGGAGCCCGCTAACAGGGGGCCTGTGCCCCCCGCCCCCGCAGCAGAGCCTTCTCAGCTGGCCACCACCAGCCCTAGTGGGTCCCTAGAGCCATCGCACCCTCAGCTCTGCCCAGCCGGCCCCCAAACTCTCTTCCCCAGCTCCCCCTGCTCATTGACATCCTCGTTTCCTGGTCGCCACCACTCAAGCTTCCCAGATCCACTAGAGAAAGGGATTCCCAGCAGGATCCCCTCTTTCTCCATCAATCATCACCCCTTGCTCTCCTCCAGCCTGTATCCATCTCCCCAGTCTCCTCTCCTTCCTAGAACTTTCCTGATAAAATCAGAGACCCCACCACATCTCACCCTTGGCATTTGTCATGCAAGCCACAGGGCTATGACAATACCTGGGGTCCACTCGTGTCTTAAGTTCCCACTACGTTCCAGGCATTGTGGGGGTACCAGGTATCCAGTAACAAACAACAAAGCTCCACCTTGGGCCTTGCGATCAAAACCCTTTGAGACCCCTAGTAGGGTCTCTCAGACACAGCAGGTCATCAAACAGCAATATTAAAGTTAAAGGGTATATTGACAATTTACAGAGGTTTTTGATTACTGTCTTAAGATGCTTAAGTGTTAACAGCCAAAACAGAATCAATAGGTTTTCCATTATAGATAACATATTTGCATTTTAATGAGAACCATTAAACTCTTAATCATCACTGTTCCCCCTCCCCGCAAGTCCCTACACCCTAGTGTTAAGGTTTCAGTTCCTGGAAGGCCTAAGAGGGAGATATTTGAAAGAGATGCTCTCCAAACCATACCAAATTATCAGTCTCCTAGGCTAGGCACATAAACACAAAAAATAGGCCTTGGTGGTCCCATCTGGAAACCACCCCCCTCACACACACACACACACCAGTTTAACAGAGTGCCCTGCTTTACATTTTTTGGAATCTAAAACTTGCAGCCCAAAGCCAAATTCAGCCCACAGATGTCCTTTAAGGCTTCATATTATTTCATAAAATCTGAATTTCCGATGCATGTCTCAGTGTACCACGAGTTCACCCTTCTCTGTTATTGACATTTGGCCCTAAGCAACAGATTTATGTTACTTTGCCTGCCCCTCACCCCCACCCTGAGAGGCATTTGGATTTTTCATTCTTGATTAATATGTAACTGTTCAAAAACAATTTGATGACCACAATAACCCCTTGAGCTAAGTTCAGTTCAGTCGCTCAGTCGTGTCCAACTCTTTGCGACCCCATGAATCGCAGCCCGCCAGGCCTCCCTGTCCATCACCAACTCCCGGAGTTCACTCATACTTAGGTTTATTGAGTCAGTGATGCCATCCAGCCATCTCATCCTTTGTCGTCCCCTTCTCCTTCTGCCCCCAATCCCTCCCAGCATCAGAGTCTTTTCCAAAGAGTCAACTCTTCACATGAGGTGGCCAAAGTACTGGAGTTTCAGCTTTAGCATCATTCCTTCCAAAGAACACCCACAACTGATCTCCTTTAGGGTGGACTGGTTGGACCTCCTTGCAGTCCAAGGGACTCTCAAGAGTCTTCTCCAACACCACAGCTCAAAAGCATCAATTCTTCAGGGGCTCAGCTTTCTTCACAGTCCAACTCTCACATCCATGCATGACCACTGGAGAAACCATAGCCTTGACTAGATGGACCTTTGTTGGAGAAGTAATATCTCTGCTTTTCAATATGCTATCTAGGTTGGTCATAACTTTCCTTCCAAGGAGCAAGCGTCTTTTAATTTCATGGCTGCAGTCACAATCTGCAGTGATTTTGGAGCCCCCCAAAATAAAATCTGCCACTGTTTTCACTGTTACCCCATATATTTCCCATGAAGTGATGGGAACAGATGCCATGATCTTAGTTTTCTCAATGTTGGGTTTTAAGCCAACTTTTTCACTCTCCTCTTTCACTTTCATCAAGAGGCTTTTTAGTTCCTCTTCACTTTCTGCCATAAGGGTGGTGTCATCTGCATATCTGAGGTTATTGATATTTCTCCCGGCAATCTTGATTCCAGCTTGTGTTTCTTCCAGTCCAGCGTTTCTCATGATGTACTCTGCATATAAGTTAAATAAGCAGGGTGACAATATACAGCCTTGACGCACTCCTTTTCCTATTTGGAACCAGTCTGTTGTTCCATGTCCAGTCCTAACTGTTGCTTCCTGACCTGCATACAGATTTCTCAAGAGGCAGGTTAGGTGGTCTGGTATTCCCATCTCTTTCAGAATTTTCCACAGTTTATTGTGATCCACACAGTCAAAGGCTTTGGCATAGTCGATAAAGCAGAAGTAGATGTTTTTCTGGAACTCTCTTGCTTTTTCCATGATCCAGCGGATGTTGGCAATTTGATCTCTGGTTCCTCTGCCTTTTCTAAAGCCAGCTTGAACATCAGGGAGTTCACGGTTCACGTATTGCTGAAGCCTGGCTTGGAGGATTTTGAGCATTACTTTACTAGCATGTGAGATGAGTGCAATTGTGCAGTAGTTGGAGCATTCTTTTGCATTGCCTTTCTTTGGGATTGGAATGAAAACTGACCTTTTCCAGTCCTGTGGCCTCTGCTGAGTTTTCCAAATTTGCTGGCATTTTGAGTGCAGCACTTTCACAGCATCATCTTTCAGGATTTGAAATAGCTCAACTGGAATTCCATCACTCCACTAGCTTTGTTTGTAGTGATGCTTCCTAAGGCCCACTTGACTTCACATTCCAGGATGTCTGGCTCTAGATGAGTGATCACACCATTGTGATTATCTGGGTTGTGAAGATCTTTTTTGTACAGTTCTGTGTATTCTTGCCACCTCTTCTTACTATCTTCTGCTTGTTAGGTCCATACCATTTCTGTCCTTTATTGATCCCATCTTTGCATGAAATGTTCCCTTGGTATCTCTAATTTTCTTGAAGAGATCTCTAGTCTTTCCCATTCTGTTCTTTTCCTCTATTTCTTTGCATTGATTGCTGAGGAAGGCTTTCTTATCTCTCCTTGCTATTCTTTGGAACTCTGCATTCAGAAGCTTATATCTTTCCTTTCTCCTTTGTTTTTTGCCTCTCTTCTTTTCACAGCTATTTGTAAGGCCTCCCCAGACAGCCATTTTGCTTTTTTGCATTTCTTTTCCATGGGGATGGTCTTGATCCCTGTCTCCCATACAATGTCACGAACATCATTCCATAGTTCATCAGGCACTCTATCTATCAGATCTAGGCCCTTAAATCTATTCCTCACTTCCACTGTATAATCATAAGGGATTTGATTCAGGTCATACCTGAATGGTCTAGTGGTTTTCTCATATCTGAATGGTCTAATGGTTTTCTCCACTTTCTTCAATGTAAGTCCGAATTTGGCTTGAGCTAAGTAGGGGCTATTATTATTTCCCCTATTTTGTGGTTGAGGAAACTGAAGGTCAGGGAAGAAGTGAACGACTTTGCCATTTTCAGTCACTGTTTTCTGAGGTCCATGTTGGCCTGGTTTGTGAGGCTTCAATAGGCTATGTTGGTAGCAATCACCAGTGACTGCCTTGAAGACACTGATGGCCTATAGAGTCCAGCTTCCTTCAGGGACTCTTAATCTGGCCTCCATGCACCCTAGAGGTTCTAGCAATAGTATTTCAAGGGTTCCACTGGCTTCTGAATACAGCACATAATTTTTGTGGACATACATACACTGAGGGAAATGCTTGCAGCTTTCATTGGCTCTCAGGGAATGTTAGCAGTGCAGGGTGACCACCTGATTGGCAGTTATTTCCTGGAGAAGATTTCTCTCCCATCCACAGTGTGCAAAGCCACTTGGCAGAGCTTAGGGGATTGCTGGTGGTTTGCAGTTAACCGAGAAAACAAACCATGATATGCTCTTGATAGTAGTCCCCCAGATTATGTCTGGACTGGGGAGTAAGAGGGTCACAGAGTAGAGGATCTATACAGCCTTTATGAATGTCTCACCTGGAAGGAGACTCAACCCTTTCTGAATGATCCCCCCTCTCAAAGAAACATGCAATATTTCCCAGAAGCAGAAGTAGGAAGACATAGTGTCTTAGCAAAAATTGTCAAAACCAACAGGAAGTTAAGGCACTGCAAATGTCCGTAGATGGCATGAAACAGGCAAATCTAGGAAAAATGACCACAGAGTACAGATTCAACAAGCCTCCCTGAAACAAGCATGTAAGGCCCTCTCTTCCCACTAGAGCTTCTCCCTAGACCTTGTCCTGTTTCTCACCCTTGTAATCTTCCTGATCCAGGTCCAGAGAAGATCTACCCAACAAAAATGACTCCAAAGAAAGAAGGTAAACTTCGTTCCACTAAAGTCTTAAGAATTAGTGGGGCTTAAAAATATCCTACTGTGCTTTTCTCCCATGGGCTTTGTTTTTTATGAATAATGAAATAGAAAGTCAAAGGGATGAATCTCTACCTGAGCAGTTTCTGATATCAACCCACCAGTGGTTTGGAGTGAGACATATTTTGTTGCCTTTGTAAGCATATCTGGACAAGCATGGAAAAGTGCAGCCAAATATAGAAGATCTGGACTTGGAGTCAGGAGAACAATTATTTTCTATGGCAGGCTTTTTTTATAAGTTTCCACTTAGAGAAAAGATACCTTGTCTTTCAAAAATAGAGAGAGCAAGTTAAGCTCTTTGGTTTAAAAATCTCTAAAGGAGTTCTAATGTCCTTTAGTGTCTAAAAAAAAAAAAAATCTAAAAAAAGATCAATGAAAGTAAAAGCTTAAAAAAAATGATAAACAAAATAGACAAACTTTTAGAGAAACCAACCAAGAATAAACCAATAAACCAACCAGTCTCATGTAAAGCTTGGTCTCAATAAAATAAGATGAAAGAAATAAATAAAGAAAAAAAAACCTCCCAACAAATAAAATTTCAAACCAGATGTACCAACCAAACATTTAATAAAGAATTAACATCAATTCTTCTCAAACTCTTTCAAAAACAGAAGAGGAGGGAAATTTCCTAATTCATTTTATGAGACCAGCATTATCCTAATGACAAAACCAGACAAGGACACTACAAAAAAAGAAAGTGACAGGCCAATATCCTTGATGAATATAGATGTAAAAAATCCTCAACAAAATATTAGCAAGATGAATTCAACAATACATTAAAAGAATCAAACACAATGATTAAGTGGGATTTATTCTAAGGATGCAAGGATGGCTCAACATCTGCAAATCAATACTGTGATAAAACATATTAACAAAACAAAGGATACAAATTATGTGAGCATCTCAACAGTTGCAGAAAGAGCATCTAACAAAATTCATGCAATAACTTTTTCTTTAAACAAACCAGGTATAGAGGGAATATACCTCAGCATGCAGGCATGCTGTCCTTAGTCATGTCCAACTTTCTGCAACTCTATGGACCATAGTCTGTCAGGCGCCTCTGTCCATGGGATTCTCCAGACAAGAATAGCGAAGCTGGTTGCCAACTCCTCCTCCATGGGATCTTCCCAGCCAGGAGGGATTAAACTCTCATCTCCTGGGTCTCCTGCTTTGGCAGGTGGATTCTTTACCACTGAGCCACCTGGGAAGCCCATACCTCAGCATAATAAAGACCATATATGACAAATCCACATCATATTTAATGGAAGAAAGCTGAAAGCTTTTCTTCTAAAATCAGGAACAAGACAAGGATACTCATTCTCTCAATTCTTGTTCAACATAGTAATGAAAGGCCTAGCCAGGGACTTAAAAAACAAAAACAAATAAAAGGCATCAGATAGGAAAGGAAAAAGTAAAATTGTCTCTATTTGTTGATGGCCTGGTATTACGCATAGAAAGCCCTAAAGACATCACCAAAATTATATATATATATATCTTAGAACTAGTAAATGAATTCAGTAAAGTTCCACAATTTAAAAATTAATATTCCAAAATCAGTCACATTTCTATATTGTAATAGGAAATAGTCTCACTTACAGTTGCATCAAAAGGAACAAAACACTTCAAAACAAATTTAACCAAGGAAACAAACTGTAAGACATTGATGAAAGAAATTGAAGAAGACACAAATAAGTGGAAAGATATTCTATGGTCATGGATTGGAATAATTAACATTGGTAAAATATTCATAATACCCAACTGCTACTGCTAAGTCACTTCAGTCGTGTCCGACTCTGTGTGACCCCATAGACGGTAGCCCACCAGGCTCCCCCGTCCCTGGGATTCTCCAGGCAAGAACACTGGAGTGGGTTGCCATTTCCTTCTCCAATGCATGAAAGTGAGAAGTGAAAGTGAAGTCGCTCAGTCGTGTCCGACTCAGCGACCCCATGGACTGCAGCCCACCAGGCTCCTCCGTCCATGGGATTTTCCAGGCAAGAGTACTGGAGTGGGGTGCCATTGCCTTAATACCCAAAGCAATCTACAAATTCAAGGCAATTCCTATCAAAATTCTAATGGCATGTTTCACATAAATAGAAAAATAATCTTAACATTTGTATGGAACCACAAATAAAAAAGTAATAGTCAAAGCAACGTTGAAAAAGAACAAAGCTGGAAACACCTCACTTTCTGATTCCTAACTATATTACAACTTTATAGTAATCATTGGAGGCAGACGCATTAACCTCTGAGCCACCAGGGAAGCCTATAGTAATCATAACAGCATGATATTAGCATAAATACAGACTATATACCAATGGAACAGAATGAGAGCCCAGAATTAAACTCATATGTTAAGAGTGAATTGATTTATGACAAAGGAGTCAAGAATATTCAAGGGGGAAGGAAAGCCTCTTCAGTAAAGATCTTGGGAAAATTAGACAGTCATATGCAAAAAAAAGAAACTGGACCCCTACATTATACCATACACAAAAATCAACTCAAAATGGATTAAAGACGTAAATGTAAGGTTTGGAACCATGGAACTTCTAGAAGAAAACATAGGGGGTATTTCCTTGATTTTGGTCTTAACGGTGATTTTTTTTTTCTTTTGGATTTGATGTCAAAAGCAAAAAAGCAGCTTAAGCAAAAATCAATAAGTGGGATTACATAAACTAAAAATTTCCTGGACAGCAAAGGAAACCATCAACAACTGAAAAGGTAACCTATAAGATGGGAAAAAATGTTTACAAATTATATATCCGATGAGGTGTTAACATCCAAAAGATATAAAAACTCATACAACTCGAAAGTAAGAAAACTACAGTTAAAAACTGAGCAGAGGAACTAGACATTTGTTCCAAGAAGATATTCAAATGACCAAAAGATAATGAAAAGTTGCGCAACATCACTAACCATCAGGGAAATGCAAATCAAAACCACAATGAGATATCACCTCACACTTGTTAGAATGAGTGTCGGTAAAAAAGACAAAAATAGCAAATGTCAGCAAGAATGTGGAGAAAGGAGAACACTTATACATTGTTGATGGGAATGTAAATTGGTATAGCCACTATGGAAGAGTATGCAGATTTCTCAAAAAATAAAAATTGAACAACCATATTATCCAGAAATCTCACCTGTGGGTATATATCCAAATGAAATGAAAACAGATTCTCAAAGAGATATCCGCATGCCCATGTTCACTGAAACATTATTCAAAACAACCAAGATATGTAAACAATCTAAGATTTGGTGTCTGTGTGTGTGTATGTGTATATATGTACGTATACACTGCTGCTACTCCTGCTAAGTTGCTTCAGTCGTGTCCGACTCTGTGCGACCCCATAGACGGCAGCCCACCAGGCTCCTGTGTCCCTGGGATTCTCCAGGCAAGAACACTGGAGTGGGTTGCCATTTCCTTCTCCAATGCATGAAAGTGAAAAGTGAAAGTGAAGTCACTTAGTCGTGTCCGACTAGTAGCGACCCCATGGACTGCAGCCCACCAGCCTCCTCCGTCCATGGGATTTTCCAGGCAAGAGTACTGGACAGGGGTGCCATTGCCTTCTCCGATGTATGTATATAATGGGATGCAATTCAACCATAAGAAAGAAGGAAATTCTGCCATTTATAATAAAATGGAATGAATTTCAGGATATTATGCTAAGTGAAATATAGACTAAAATAAATACTTCATAGTAGCACGTACATGTGGAATTTAAATAAAAAATCAAACAGTAGAAACAGAGAGTAGAAAAGGGGTTGCCAGGGGCCAGAGGTGGGGAAAATAAGGAGAAGTCAGTAAAAGGGTATAAATTTTCAGCTATAAGAGGAATAAAGTCTGAGGATCTAGGGTAAAACATGGTGACTACAATTGATAACACTGTACTCTATAAGAGAAATTTGCTAACAGAGTAGAACTTAACTCTTTTCACAAAAACAAATAAATAACAAATAAGGTGACAAATATGTCAATTAATAATGGGAGGTATCCTCTCACAATGTATACATATATTAAATCATCACAGTGTGCACTATAAATATCTCACAATTTTGTCAATTATATCTCAACAAAGCTGAAAAAAATTATATGATTGCAACGTTTAGATCTTTCTCAGTCCTGTGATGTGCACACCCAGGCCTTCTGCTCCTCCTCTATATGTCTGACCAAAATGCCTCAGGTGCTCAGTACACATCTCAGAAGAACTAACTTCAGGGCTTTCCTACTCCCACCTTGCCCAATCTCATCCACCTCTGGGGCCAGCATTCCAGAAGATTCCACATTCATTCCTTAGTTAATGGCACCATCATCTATATGCTCACAGAGGTAAAACCCCCAGAGTCATCTCTGGCTCTTTCCTTTGCCTCATTCTCACACTCAGTTCACAAACAAATACCACTGGTTCAACCTCTGAAACACGTCTGGACCCCAACTGCTACCTAACACATCCCCAGCTATCTACCTGGGACCAGCCAGCTACCTGTGGTCTCCACCACCAAAACAGCTTTCTAACTGGTTTCCCTGCCTCTCTCTCTCCCCCTTCCTGTCCTTTCTTTACCAGTACTCCAAAGGTCTTTTTAAAATATATACTAGGGATCTCCCTGGTGGTCCAGGGGTTAAGACTCTTTGCTTTCAATGCAGGGATGCAGGAGACGGATGTTTGATCCCTGGTTGGGGAACTAAGATCCCACGTGCTCCATGGTGCTGCTAGAGAAAATAAATAAATAAAATAAACTGCACATTTCCTATGCTTAAAACCCACTGCTCTTACCCAGACTCTTACCAAAGCCTGTAAGACCTTACATCTTCCCTGTAAGACCTCTTGCTTGCCCTGTCTTCATCTCCCACCTACATTTTGACAGTACACTTCCTCCATTGTACTTACCACTATCTGAAATTACCTTTTTCATTCCCTTAGTTAGCAAATACTTATTGAGCATCTAATATCTGGCTATCAGGTCCTATTCTAGGTGCTGAGAATACAGCAATGAACAAAACAGATTTTTGTTTTTTAATTTAAAAACCTTGCCCTTGTAGAACTTACATGCCATTGTAGACAAACAGGGGAATTTGTTTGATTTGTGTATTGACTATCTCACCTGCTAGAATGTAAGTTCCCAGGGAACCGGGCCTTGATTATCTTGATCACAACTGTATCCCAAGCACTTAAAACTGTGACTAATTGTACATGCTCAGTAAATATTTGTTCAATGAATACATGAAAATTTTCTTGAGTCAAGACTTTGTTCCCTGTTTAGAAGAGATATCCAATTATGCTTATCTCTGTTAAGTGTACAAGACACCCTAGAAGTGTACAAGACATGAGAAGACCCTTCTCACACCAGGACTCACCACACCCTGGAAAAACTTAGGGTACATTGCTCCAACCACAAGCTTACTCCTGGGCTTAGACACTTGGCCTGACCAAGAAGGAGAGTTGACTTTTCCAAGCCAGGGTGTTTCCGTCTGTTCCTCTGCCTTGCAGGAAGTCAGGCAGAAACTTCCATGTGGAGTCTCAATCATGACATCCCTTACCTTCCTCACCAACCCCTGAGACAAGAAGTCTCAGCCAGAGCTCTGCTGGCTCTGACCTGTGGCCTAATCTGCCTCTCTCCCACAGGTGTGTTCAACCAGCACCCACAGTTTATAAAAACATATCCCATTTGAAGCAAATTGATCAAAGCACATGCATGCTCAGTTCAGTCGCTCTGTCGTGTCCGACTCTTTGTGACCTCATGGACTGCAGCACGCCAGGCTTCCCTGCCCATCACCAACTTCTGGAGTTTACGCAAACTCATATCCATCAAGTCGGTGATGCCATCCAACCATCTCATCCTCTGTCGTCCCCTTCTCCTCCCGCCTTCAAACTTTCCCAGCATCAGGGTCTTTTCCAATGAATCAGTTCTTCCTATCGGGTGGCCAAATTGTTGGAGTTTCAGCTTCAGCATCAGTCCTTTCAATGAATATTCAGGACTGATTTCCTTTAGGATTGACTGGTTAGATTTCCTTGCAGTCCAAGGGACTCTCAAGAGTCTTCTTCAACATCACAGTTTAAAAGCATCAATTCTTCTGCCCTCAGCTTTCTTTATAGTCCAATTCACACATCCATACAAGACTCCTGGAAAAACCATAGCTTTGACTAGGTAGACCTTTGTTGGTAAAGAAATGTCTCTGCTTTTTAATATGCTGTCTAGGTTGGTCATAACTTTGCTTCCAAGGAGTAAGTGTCTTTTAATTTCATGGCTGCAGTCACCATCTGCAGTGATTTGAGAGCCCCCCAAAATTAAGTCTGACATTATTTCCATTGTTTCCCCATCTATTTGCCATGAAGTGATGGGACCAGATGCCATGATCTTAGTTTTCTGAATGTTGAGTTTTAAGCCAACTTTTTCACTCTCCTCTTTCACTTTCATCAAGAGTCTCTTTAGTTCCTCTTCACTTTCTGCCATAAGGGTGGTGTCATCTGCATAGCTGAGCTTATGAGATATGAGAATCCCATGAACAGTATAAAAAGGCATGCTGAGTCATGTCCAACTGTTTTGCAACTCCATGGACTCTACTCTGCTAGGTTCCTCTGTCCAGGCAAGAATTTTGGAGTGGGGATTTTCCAGGCAAGAATAGTGGAGTGGGTTGCCATTTCTTCCTCCAGGAGATCTTCCCAACCCAGGAATCGAATGGATTAAATTCGTCACTATTTCCATCATTAAAGCCCCATGACCACTGCCGCTCAGCTTCACTTTTACTTTGGACAATAGATTTTTTCTACCAAGACTCCAGTTCAAGAGTGCAGATCCCTACTTCATAGAATGGGTTAAAGAAGTTAACTTTAGAAATAATGCTTAGCACCTTCTTCTGCCAGAGCTTAAAACACTTCATAGGCAGCATCTAATTAATCTTCACCAAGTCCCCAAGAGGAGCCGGGGTGGGGGAAAGCTTTTATTATCCTCTTTGAGTAGCTCAGAAAATATGGAGAATCAGCATTTTCCTCCACAGAGAGGATCTGGGTCCAAATGACAGGGCTGCTACCTCTGCAAGGCAAACACTGCCCATCACACACCACCCCGCCCACCCTCAGAAGCGGCAGAAGAAAAAGGGACGCAAAGCAGAAATCTCAAGGTTCCTCCAGCTGTAATGGGAAAAGACGTCAAAGATATCCCATATTGTGTAGCTCTGTGACTCCAAGTTCCCCCTATGTCCTTGGGAAGCACCCGCTTGCTTTCTTTGAGATGTAACAAGCTTTCGTACTGAAAGATTCTTTTTCATCTCTCTGGGAAGCTGGGATACCTGGAGACTGTGTTTTGATTGTGTTTTGAAATAGATATATTGACAACCAATGACGGCTCTGCTCTCTGTGGTGTAACTCCGCCAGATCACTCTCCAGCCCCTGCTACGATGTGCTCAGATCTTCATTTTCACGGGGATGTCACACTCCCTCTTGGGGCTTCTCAGCAGCTGTCTGACCCCAGGGAGAAATGACTGACTGAACGTGGGAGAAGGCAGAAGGGGAGACAGTGTCAGGCTTTTCCTGGCTCCCAAGGAGAGCAAGGCAGCTGGAAGATGGTGAGAAGAGGGTCCCAGGAGAGTGATTATGCTGGGAAAGCTGCTCTTTGGTGACACTTATTCCTTGCCTCTGTCTCCTCCATCTATTAATACACCAAGCTGCTCCTGCATATCCCTGGAGGGTGGGGGCAATACTCTGGAAGCCCTTCTAGATATGAGGGGTCACATAGCTCATTCCTGCATGGACACAGGCATTGGTAGCTTAATGGGATGGTTCAACCAGGGATAATTTAATCTGGAAACCAAATACTCTAACCTGGAGATTCTTGATCTGGACCTCATGAATCTATGTGCATGCATGCATGCTAAGTCACTTCAGTCATGTCCATCTCTTTGCAACCCTATGGACTCCAGCCCACCAGGTTCCTCTGTCCATGGGATTTCCCAGGTAAGGATAGTGTAGTGGGTTGCCATTTCGTTCTCCAGGGGATCTTCCCTACCCAGGGATTGAACCCAAGTCTCCTGCAGCTCCTGCATTGTAGGCTGATTCTTTACTGCTGAGCCACCAGGGAAGCCCCAGGAATCTATGAACCCCCTATATTATAGGCAAACGGAGAAGGTGATGGCACCCAACTCCAGTACTCTTGCCTGGAAAATCCCATGGACGGAGGAGCCTGGTAAGCTGCAGTCCATGGGGTCACGAAGAGTCAGACACAACTGAGCGACTTCACTTTCACTTTTCACTTTCACGCATTGGAGAAGGAAATGGCAGCCCACTCCAGTGTTCTTGCCTGGAGAATCCCAGGGACAGCGGAGCCTGGTGGGCTGCCAGCTATGGGGTCGCACAGAGTCGGACATGACTGAAGTGACTTAGCAGCAGCAGAAGCAGCATTATAGGCAAAATTGAGTATACTGGTGAATTTAACAGTTGTTCTGGAGAAAGGGCCTGCACTTTTCAGCTGATTCTCATAGGTTCTATTCCTCAACAATATTAAAATATATATATATTCAAGGGAAGGACTCTAAGGAGAAATTTTCTAACACTCTAACTAAAAAATTGAGGAAGAGATGAGGAACTGGCAGGTCATTTTACGTCCAGTGATACTAAGAGCTGACATGCATGGGAAGCTACACATGGGCCAGGAATTGCTCTAAACACTTGGCATTTATAAACTTGTTTAACTGTTACAGGAGCCCTGGAAGGCATGGCTATTTTTAACCCCATTTTACAGATGATGACACTGAGGCACCAAGAATTACAGCAAGTATGAGGCAAGCCCCTATTCCACTACACGCAGCATAGTGGTGGAGTCTGTGCTCTCAATTGGGCTTTCCTGGTGGCTCAGATGGTAAAGAATCTGCCTGTGATGTGGGAGACCCAGGTTTGATCCCTGGATTGGGAAGATCCCCTGGAGAAGGAAATGCAACCCACTCCCAAATTCTCACCTGGAGAATCCCATGGACAGGAGTGTCTGGCGGGCAATAGTCCATGGGGTCACAAAGAGTCAGACACAGCTGAGAGACTAACATGCTCTCAATACCGCACAATGCATCTGACTGCCTGGCACTATCCCCATAGTCGTGGGCTTTTCCTCAGGGCTACTCATCACCAACACGACATTGAACCATTCATCTCTGGGGCTGCAAGACCAAACTGCATAGTGACTGCACTTGAAAAGACAATGGTTTTGGCAAATCTTTTCCCAGAGACTATACACTTGAGACGGAGAAGGCAATGGCACCCCACTCCAGTACTCTTGCCTGGAAACTCCCATGGACGGAGGAGCCTGGTGGGCTGCAGTCCATGGGGTCGCTGAGTCAGACATGACTGAGCGACTTCACTTTCACTTTCCACTTTCATGCATTGGAGAAGGAAATGGCAACCCACTCCAGTGTTCTTGCCTGGAGAATCCCAGGGATGGCAGAGCCCGGTGGGCTGCCATCTGTGGGGTCGCACAGAGTCGGACACGACTGAAGCGACTTAGCAGCAGCAGCAGCATACACTTGAGATGATCCAATTTAAGCAAGTGCTTTGTAAGCTGCACGGTGCTATACAAATGTGAGTTAGGTTGACAACTATGGTCTACCTTCAGCCTGATAAAGTATAATAAAAGAAACAAGCATGCCAAGTACTGCAGGATATTTCTGCTTTAACCAGCCTGCTCTCTGTTTTTGCTGTTGACCGCTTTCTACACTACTCCTCAAAAAAGTTAAATTAAATGCACAAAATCTGACAGCCTGTTTGGAACTACTGGAAGTATAAAACTCCCACAACTAGAACATCTGGCCTCACAGCAGCACAGATGTGTGTGCCACACATTTAATGTGTTTTTCTTTTCCCAGTGCTCTGCACCCAGTGGGCGTTCAAATATTTTGTCAGTGTCATTAGCGACATTATAAAAGAGTGCATTTTTCCTAATGTTATTCCACTTCGTTTCAAATTTCAAAATTTCTCATGTGACCCACCAAGATAGGATTTAAAGGCAATTATTCAATTAAAAATCCTCTTCATCTAAGTGTAATTCTTTTGCACAAGATCTCAAAACGTCACAGAAAATACAGCCTCCATGCAATTCAACATGATTCGCCAGAGTTAAAAGCAAAGCAAAGAATGAAAATCGAGCTGCAAAAATATCAGACGGTGAAAATAAATTAATTTATTCCTGCTTCTCAAGTCAGTATTAAATCTATTTTAGGATGGCTTTCAGCAGATTTCTCATCCATTCATTCATCCAACAAACTGATACTGTGGCAGGCACTGTCCTAAACAAAACAGGCAGATCCCAACCCTTGCAGAGCTTATGTTCAAATGGAAAGTCAGAAAATAAACTATATATATATATATATATATATATATATATAATAGATGAGTGAGTTAGATAACATATCAAAAAGTAACGTGTTCTAGGAAAAAAAGCAGAGATGGATCTGGAGGATCAGTGGTACTTAAGGGGCTAGGAGGGGTTACAGTGTGAATAGGGTCATCACAGTGGACGTCAGTAGAAAAGGTGAGCACAAAAATGTGAAGTCGGAAGGGAACAAGCCACGTGGATGTTTGAGAGAAGCATGATTCAAGGAGAAGCACTAAGGCAGGAGCACACCGGGTGCCTTTGAGAAGCTGCCAGAGGCTGTAGCAGAGCCACACTTGGTGGGTGGGGATGGAGAGGCGGTCAGAGAGCGGGGTGGCGGGGAGGGGACCTGGCTGGGCAGGCTTCGCAGGGCGTTATGATGACTTTTGCTTTATTCTGGGGAAAGTCATTGGCAGACCGGAATAGAGAGGAGGCAGGATCTGACTTTACTTCTCAAAGCATCTCCCTCCAGCTGCTGTGTTAAGACCAGATTGTAAATGTCTGTTTCGGGGTGGGGAAGAAGAATCAGGAGTAGGAGCAGGAAAGCCAGCTAGGAGGCCGTTCAAGTGACCCTGGCAAAGAGAGGGCAGCAGCCCGATGAGCAAGGTAGAAAGGGAGATGCTATGAAGGGCCCACATCCTATTTTGGAAGGAGAGCCTAAGGGATTTCCTGATGGATTCAACACGGGATAGAAAAGAAAGACTCAAAATGACTCTGAGGTTTTTGCCCTGAGGACTTTATCCTAAAAAGATAATAAGTCCTGGACTTGCCTGGTTGCTTGGTGGTAAAGAATCCGCCTGTCAACGCATAAGACACAGGTCCCATCCCTTGTCCAGGATGATCCCACATACCGCGGAGCAACTAAGCCTGTGTGCCACAGATACTGAGCCTGCGCTCTAGACCGCGGAGCCGCAACTGCTGAGCCCACGTGCTGCAACTACTGAGGCTCGAGCGCCCTAGAGACTGTGCTCCTCAACAAGAGAACCACTGCACCGGGAAGCCCACACACGGCCACTAGAGAGTAACCCCCACTCACCGCACCTGGGGAAAAGCCCGTGCCGCGACAAAGACCCAGCACACCCAAAGAAGCAAAATTAAAGAAAAAAAAAGAACAAGCCCTCATCTCTACTCACAAAAAAGCAAAGAGGTCAGTGGAAGGCAGGGATCAACTTGGCTTGCAAAGGCGCATGCACACTGTCCAGTGGCCCAGGGATCGCAGCCAAGGACTTCCTCCTCTGCCCACTGCCCCCCTCAGAGAAGGCACCTCGGATCTTCAGCCTTCTGCTCCCCCTCCTCCCCTTCGCCTGACAGACCCACAGCAAGAATCCTCTAGACTTAAAGGTTGTCATACATCTACAGATTCAGTATTTCTTTTATTTCTTTTCCCTTTTTTTTAAATGGTGGCATTTGTCCTCATCTTCATTATTCAAGCTTCCAAAAGAGCTCAAAAGTCCTGATGGTGAGCAAATGTACTGTTGATGAGTTTAGAGAGGCTGATGTGATTCCCCTCTAACCTTCAACTCTATAGACCCAATGGGTTAAATACAAATTTCCCGGAGGAAGGAAATAGAATACATTTGTGAATATTTCTGAAAAAACAGTTTGGTAGGTGCCATATCAGTTAGCATCTAACCCCGGCCCAGAAGTTCATATTTGCTCTCTTTACAGAAGGCACCTCATTAAATCACTGTCTAGTCCGTAACTGGCTTTATTGGGGCATAAATTCATTTCACTAAACCAATAAATGTTAATTCTTCACCCTGGAGATTCTAGTCAGTCTGGTTTTATCCTGCTCAAGCTCCTGAGGCTGCCATCAATTACTCATGTTTGGGTTTATATGTCATCATGGACTCACTTTAGCTAGAACTAACGGAAAGTGAAAACAATAAAGCGAGGTCTCATTCCAAAGAGAATCTACAAAAGAGGGCATTCACCTGAACCCCATTATTCTTCTCTATAAATTAAAATATCCTGGCATTCCACAGCAGCAATCCATTATATTTAGATTCTCTGCAAAAGCCAGGGCAAGCGAGGAGTGGGTACTAATGAAGGCAGCTGGAGGGTCTGGACAAGGTTTAGGCTTGAGACTCGCTTTGCAGTAAGGAAGTGTGTGACTTTCAACCCATCACTAATGTCACAGAAACTCAGTCTCCCCATGGGCAGACCAAGCACAGAACTAGTCTAACGAACTGGGGGAGAAGTTCCTGAGGTAAGTGAGCTGGTGCAAGAGGGGAATCACCTGCTTTGGGGGTGCTTGCTCTATGTTTCTCCCTGATGAACCCCCATTTGCCCCTGCAGACTTCCCTTGTGGTCTTAAGTGATTTCACCTTTTTTTTTTTTTTTTTTTAACGTTAATAGTTTTTCTTTCTAAAGCTTCCCTGCTCATATTCACTTTATTTATTTACTTATTTACTTAAGTCTTTTGCCCACCCTGCACGGCATCTATGATCTTATATCTCTAACCAGGAATCGAACCAGCCACCGCTGCTTTGGCAGTACAGACTCTTAACCACCGGACCGCCAGGAAAGTCTCGATTTCACCGCTTGTTGAGATTCCCTTTTCCTGTTTGAAAAATGGACTTGACCACATCTCTCCTCCATCTCCCACTTCAGGAAGGGTCTCAGCATCTGACCGGAAATGGGGTCAATTTGAGAAGAATGTAATACGCCTGGAAGCAGGATTCCATTTTTAAAAACAAAGGCATTGTCTCTCCAACCAAATGTTCTTTCCTATGATGGAAGGTTTCTCTTTAAAGCCGTCAGCTTTTTTTTTTTTTGCCCCCCTCAGATAGAAAATGGCTCCCTCTCTCAGAACCATATATAACTTTCGAGGCAAGGAGGAGGGGAAAAGCGCCGAGTTGGCAAAAAGTGGAGGTGAATTGAATGCCTGTACAGCCCATTCAGGATAAACTGCCCTTGGTGTAAAACAGTCAGTAACATTTTACAAGGAAAAAGTGCAGATAAACGGCTGCAGCCCCAGGACGGCGCTCCTGCTGGCGTTTTATAAACCGTGCACGCAGCCTGGACGCCTCTGTGCCGGTTCCTCCCAGCTCTGGGAGAGAATGCGAACCGGGCTCCCGGCCAGCCAGGCCGATGGCACCAGCCGGTTCCGGCCAGACCTCGCTCCGCGTGCAGGCCTGAGAGCCTCCTGTTAGCCCCAGCTCCTTCCCGGGGCGGAGCAGATCCTCCAACCAGACCGACCTGGAAAGGTGCAGAGAGACGTCACGCCAGGCCCCGTGCTGAGCGCTGAACAAAGAAGGAGCTGCAGAGCGAAATGGGACAGGCGTGGGCTTCGCAGTCACCTTGGGAAGCCAGCCCTGCCATTCACAGACGCCTGACCTTGAACTATTTCCTTCTATAAAAGGGAGATTTATAAAACCTATGGGTAGGTGGTGGCGAGGAAAAAGCGCTTTGGCATTGTGAAAATGCTTAACGCAGAGTGGGTTTTCAATATATTTTTATTTTCTCCCCTCCTTACTAACGTTAACTCACTTAGTCCTCCCCAGGGTACTGCCCAGTAAGGAGGAATTTGTAAATAGGGTATGAAGTGACTTGTTTGTCTCCCCCTCCACGCTCTTCCATGGCATGGAGTTCATTCAGCCTCTTTATCTAACAAAGAAACTGAGATGCCGAGAATGAATGGGTTAAGTGCCTTCTCAAGTCTCTCCGCAGATCCAGGTCAGAGCTCCTTGTTTCCAGTCGAAAGCTCTTTGTGTCAGCCTAAAGCCTTCAATATCACTTTCATTTCACAGATAAAGAACCTGAAGCCCAGGAAAGACAATGACGTGCAGAAGGCCACCCTCCAAATACTGGCAAAGGACCTTGAGATCTTTCAGAATACTCGGTGCCTTGGTGCCCTAGGAGCTCACAGTCTGGAGTTTTTAATTGATTCTCTGAAAGTCTGCTACTCACCAGACAGTCTGTACTTTCAAGGAGTTCAGGCCATGTGGGAGAAGTCCACAGGCAAGGTCACACGAGTGGCAGGTGCTACCACACGGGTAAGCCCTGGATGGGAAGGAGAATGTGGGAAAGACACCTATTCCAACCTTGAGAGATCAAGATTGGCATCCTCGAGTTAGAGCTAAGCCAAAGGATGAGTAGGGGGCAATCAAACAAAATGAAGGGGGAAGAGCGTCCAGGAAATGGAGGCAAGGTGTCATTTGCCAGAAGTTTAGAGAAGGCAACCTACTAAAGATAACTGGAGCATGAGGGGAAAACCTAGAAAGACAAGACTTGCAAGCTAAGTCAGAGAGTTAAGGCCTTGTAAACTGCTTAAAGAGTTTGAACTCGATGCTTGTAAAAGGCTGTCGTTGCTTGTTATACAGTGAATTGTTGGGCATACCTGTGACTGGGAGAGCAAGACCTATATCACCCAAAGGAAGCAAGGGTTTTTTCTGTAAAATACACTTTTGGTTTTCTATCAAGCCCGAAGTCCCATGCATATCAGAGAGAATGGGGAAAAAAAAGAGGATGAAGAAAATCAAAGTGTAAAATAATGTATCTTGAATTAAGTAAAATATTTCAATAATCTTTCTTGATTTCCTGTGAACAAGATGGAGAAATACACACTGAAAAATAGTCCTACTCTGTGAGTGAATGGGAAACAGACCATTTAATTCAAAGAGTTGATTAAAAGGCAGGGGTCTCACTCAAAAGAAGTCTCTAGAAGCATGTTGCAAACTCTCCCTAACGGACCTGTTCCATGGCTTTGAGGAAGAAACAGAAGGCTTATTTATCAAAAGTGAAGATGTGCCCCCAAAAAAGATGAAAACACAGCACTTCAGAAAAAAAAAAAAAACACTAAAAAATATCAATACGGTCATACAAATAAAATTAAATATAGCTGAGACAAATGTAAAATCTTACATTTAGGCTCAAAGAATTTACTGCAATGTTGGAAAAGAACTCAGTAGTGTCGGGGGGAAAAATGTATTTTTGTTAACTGGGTGACATGATTGCTGAATAAGAAAAACTGACTAATGCAATTCTTTATTGGAAGAAGGAAAGAACGGAACAAATAAATACAATCTGCCTCCTGTTTCCAGCCTGGTGAGGTCTGGGGAGTGGGAGTGGCCCCTGTAAGAGTCATGAACAGTATTTCTTTGAGTCACCCCTGCCCACTCCCACAAGGGTGCCTCACATGTACTTCCAAATACAGTGCTCCTGGAAACCGCCTCCTTGTCCCCAGTAACAGTGGTAGGACGGCTGAAGACACGATCCAGGAGGCTGCTGTGACGTCTCCTGCATCATCACATCTTCCCCTATTAATATGGTTGACAAAGCAGCATTGGCTATTGCACTCAGCGACCTAGAAAAACTATAGATCCAACTCCTTCTAATTCCTGACACCTTCCCATGATGCCCTTTCCTAAGACCATTATCCTACCAAATTCATCAACATTTTCTTACACTGGGGTGGGTCTCTTTGTATGACCTCTTGATCCTGTGTATCTGCCAGCCCAGCTGGACTGGTTTGAAAGCTCCGTCTTGTCCTGGGGGCTCACCCTGCACCCAGGGCATCTCTTTGGGATCCAGAGAGATCATAACCCAGCCGTAGTTTGTGATGATCAACTCTTATTCTCTGGATGAATGGTGAAGGTTCTAGAGACTATTAGGAGAAATGGCTAAAGGACAAGGACTATTTGTCTTGAAGAAGAATTGGTACAGATATGATACTTGTCTCCAAACATCTGAATGGTCATCACATAGGAAAAAAGCAACAAGCGTATCTGTGGCACTCCAACACCAGTGACTAGGTCTGAAGTGCATAAGATGCGATGAAACCTGTTTTGGTTCCTGGTGAGGGAGAGTTTCCTCAGAATTTAAGCTATCCATAATGAAATGCACTACCTAGAAAAGTAATGCTTTCCCAGGCACTGGAGTTGTTCCCAGCATATTTCTGTAGGCCACGGGACAGGAGTGTTGCAGAAAATACTCCTGCTTTGGTGGGAAGTTGGACCAGATGTTGGATTTTTCTCAAATCTGTGAGCTGCTGGATCTTGGCCAGGGTGCTCTCTGGGTCCCTTGTAAGTACATGGATCCTCAAATGTCAAGGACAGAGAAGAAAATACAGGGGATTTGCATTGCTATTAGACTGGCGAAGAAGTTCATTCATACCATTTATGGAAAACCGGAATAAACATTTTGGTCAATCCAATACCTAGGCTTGAAGAAGGGAATGGCAGCCCACTCCAGTATCCTTGCCTGGGAAATCCCATGGACAGAGGAGCCTGGTGGGCTACAGTCCGTGGGGTCGCAAAAGAGTCGGACACAACTGAGTGACTAAAACACAACACAGTATCTAGGCTGTCTTCTAATTTCACTAGATGAAATAAAAGATATGCTAGCAATTAACGTGATTTCCCAAGATAAACTATTCTAATTAACATCTCTTATCAGAAAGATTTCCATTCTCTTCCTCCTGAATCTCTAGCCTCTCTTTAGCCTATTCCTCCTGGCTTGATTCTCAGCAAATATGAAAAACAATCAATCATGTCCCTCATTATACGTACGAAGTCATGTAACTAAAAATGTATTGCTTAAGGCTTCTCTTCTCCAAGTTGAGATATTCTAGCTCATTTTTGGCTCTTCTCAATTGTTCTTCCTAATGATCACTTCCCCACATTCCTCTATAAGTTCTCTAACGCTGAGTACAAACCTTATAAAATAATGACTCCCTGTTTTCTAGAAGTGTTTTGCCAAATGTGTTCGATGAAACATTAGTTAATAGGTTGCTTTTGAAGGGCCTTATTAGCAGATGAATTGGAAAACATGCCATACTAAGTAAAGTGGATTAGACTCCTCAGAGTTCTCGATATGCATCAAGAATCACCTAGACAAGGATATAGTATGCAGCCTTTCTCCTAAGCTTCTAACTCAGAGATTTCCTCCAGAGCATTTTAAAGGCCTCTTGTTCCACAGAACACAGTGTGGGAGAGCTGTCTTTAGACAAAAAAAATGATGCCTAAGCCTTATACTTGTTGGGGAACCCATGACGGAGACCACCTGCCTTGGCCAGGCGTGGTGATACCTGCTTGCATGGACCACCACAGGAGGTCCTGATAAAGAATGCAGTACTGCCTCAAAGTCTAACCAGGAGAAATAAGGAGGGGCCAGAAGGATGAGGGAGAAGGTGATATGTCCTGCCAACCTCCCAGAAGCCCTCATGTTGGAATCCATCTTGGCTGAGAGATGTGTGCACCACCGGGAAGGACCTTGAATCAGGCCAAATATGGGCCAAACACGATGATTGGCCAGAGGCAACCCAGAAACTAACCTCACCACCAGAAAACCTGAGACTGCCAGCCACCTGGTGAGGGGCGGCTACTGCTCTTTACCCTACTGCTCTCTTCCCAATAAAATCTCTTGCTTCATCAGCACGTGTCTCCTGCATGGGCAATTCATTTCCAAATGTTAGACAGGAGTACACTCTTTGGCCCTTGGAAGGGGTGCCCCTTCCTGCAATATGCCTATCCCACGGAACTCTCTTCTCCTAGCCATGGGACCAAGTCTCCCTCTTCCTGCCTGGCAGGAAACCTCCTCCCCGCCAGGCTGCTCCCATGGGCCCACCTTCCCTCTATACTCCTGTTAGCCCTCCCTTCACCTGCAAGCCAGATCCTCACCACACTTCTGTCCCAGCTTGAACTGAAGTGGTATCATGGAACGGAGTGATTAGAAGAGATGGAAATGATCGGTGTTGACTAAAAAAAAATGCACGGCCTAAAAGTTGAGAATTGTGTCTGATTTGGGAGGCTTTTTGAGGACTCTAGCCCCTGCGAGACAGCATTTCATATGTTGTTAGACTGCTCCCAACAGGTAAGGGAAGACCTAGGATATAGAGGAAAATAGGAGTTTTTGCAACAAAGACCTAGTAGTCAGAATATCAAAAGATTACTGTTAATAAAAGAAAATCAGATATCTCAAGTCAATGCATTTAGTCCTTTCCCATGACTGGGAAGCCGCAAGAGTCTGGGCTCATTAAAATCATTCCACTGATATGCACCTTGGCCATCCAGGGGTACCGTCCCACTCTGCCATCCTGAGTCCCCTCAGGGTGCACCTTTGGGGGTGGCTGCAGGGTCTAAGGGTCGGATGGCAGGCACGCTGTTGGTTTCCATCCTGAGTCCCCTCAGGCTCACTGTCGGGGTCGTGGCTAATGGCTATGACATCCTTTGCTTGTGGGAAGGCAACATTTTTTATTCACACCAGACTCTCAACCAAGAGAACCCCTTCAAGAGGTAGATGAGACAGTTAAGCATAGAAAGTGTGGTTCGCCTGAGTCACACAGCACACAGTCACAGTCAGTCACTGACGCTAGGACTGACGCTTTCAGTTAGCTGAGTGTTCCTTCTGCTGGACCCGTGGGTTGATCTGCAAGCCAGGAACACGCTGAGAAAATACATTTCAGGGCCTCACTGCGGTCCTACTGAATCACACCCTCTTGAAAGCCTATTTTAATTAATTTTCAAAACAAATTTTAATGACGTATAGTTGACTTACAATGTGTTAATTTCTGCATAATATAGCAAAGTGATTCAGATATACATACATATTGTGGTTGTTGTTCAGTTGCTAAGTCATGTCCGGCTTTTTGCGACCCCATGGACTGCAGCATGCTGGGCTTCCCTGTCCTTCACCATCTCCCAGAGCTTGCTCAAACTCATGTCCATTGAGTCTACGATGCCATCCAACCATCTCATCCTCTATTGTCCACTTCTTCTCCTGTCCTCAATCTTTCCCAACATCAGAGTCTTTTCCAGTGAGTTGGCTCTCTGCATAGGTGGTCAAAATTTTGGTGCTTCAGCCTCAGCATCAGTCCTTCCTTTGAATATTCAGGGTTGATTTTCTTTAGGATTGACAGGCTTGATCTGCTTGCCGTCCAAAGAACTCTCAAGAGTCTTCTCCAGCACCACAGTTCAAAAGCATCAGTTCTTTGGTGCTCAGCCTTCTTTATGTTCCAACTTTCACATCCATACATGAGTACTGGAAAAGCAACAGCCTTGACTCGACGGATCTTTATTGGCAAAATGATCTCTCTGTTTTTTTAATATGATGCCTAAGTTTGTCATAGCTTTTCTCCCAAGGAGCAAGTGTCTTAACTTCATGACTGCAGTCCCCATCCACAGTGATTTTGGAGTCCAAGAAAATAAAATCTTTCACCATTTCCACTTTTTCCCCATCTATTTGCCATGAAGTAATGGGACCAGATGCCATAATCTTAGTTTTCTGAATGTTGAGTTTGAAGTCAGCTTTTTCACTCTCCTCTTTCACCCTCGTCCCATAGACATACATTTTTTAAAAATATTCTTTTCCATTATAGTTTATCATAGAATATGGAATATAGTTCACTGTGATATACAGTAGGACATTGTTGCTTATCCATCCTATACATAATAGTTTGCATCAGGAAAGCCTATTTTATTAAAAGCTCACACAATAGCCTAACATGCCTCTGGGTTGGGGAACCACATTGTATAACACTAGCTCCCAAAGCAAAGCTTAGGGTGTAGTCAATCTGGCCCCCACTCCTGATTCACCGACTAGCTTGAGTAAGTCAGTGTCTGAGCCTCTGTTTCTGCATTGGTAGAATGAGTCATTTGGACCCATTCACCTCTAAGTTCCCTTCTAACAATCTGATTCTGTCGATTCTAAGTTCTACCTTAGTTAGAACATTTCCCCATTCTTCTGACTAGCAACTGTTCCCCTTCAGTCTCTGAGCATTTGCACAGCTTTTATTAAGGGCTAAATTATAATATATATGCATAATATAATAATATATATTAATATATATATAATATTCTTATAACAATATTCCTGAAGTGTCTCTGATGGGGCAGGTGCTCTACAAATGTTATTGCTAATGCAACAATCTTAAAGGTATTAACTTCCTGTTTTGATAAAGAGGAACTATAGGGAGAGAGGTGGGAGGGGAGTTTAAGAAGGAGGGGTTATATGTATACCTGTGACTGATTCATGTTGAGGTATGGCAGAAACCATCACAATATTGTAAAGTAATTATCCTCTAATTAAAAATAAAATAAAATTTTCAAAAATTAAGTGGGATATCCAACAAAGTTTGAACAAAAAAATAAAGACACACGTGTCATATTTTAGGTTCCACATAGACTTCCCTGGTGGCTCAGATGGTAAAGCGTCTGTCTACAATGTGGGAAACCCAGGTTCAATCCCTGAGTCAGGAAGATCTCCTGGAAAAGGAAGTGGAAACCCACTCCAGGATTCTTGCCTGGAAAATCCCGTGGACAGAGGAGCCTCTTTAGGCTGCAATCCATGGGGTGGCAAAGAGTCGGACACAACTGAGCAACATCACTTTCACTTTCAAAAAACATGTATATAGAGAGAAACTAGGTGTCCATGATATGTTTGTGACCCCGTGGACTGTAGCCCGCCAGGCTCCTCTGTCCATGGGATTTCCCAGGCAAGAATACTGGAGTGGATTGTCATTTTCTCCTCTAGGGGATCTTCCCGACCCAGGGATCGAACCCACGTTTCCTGAATCTCCTGCATTGGCAGGCAGATTCTTTACCACTAGCGCCACCCAAGAAGCCCTTAAAAGTATTAACATCCTGTTTTAATGTAGAGAAACTAGATGTCTACAGTGTGAAAGAAAGATTTCAAGGTCACGCCATCCCAAGCTGTGGAACTGGATTTCTAAACCAGGTCTGTCGGATTCCAGAGGCTCTTCTCTGTCCTCAGATCACGCAGCTTGTGCTGTGAGTCAGGTTTCCTTACTTCATGTGTAAGCTCTCTCCTCACCAGGCATTGCCTCCACCACCAGCACCTCTCTGAGCATCGAGTAGGCACCCAATAAATATTTGTTGACTTGATTAGTGGATTAACTCTCTCCTTGTACCTGGAGCACAGACCACATCTTTGCCATGTTCTGAAAAAAAAAAAAGCCTAAGCCCAGAGCCCATCTGCAAGTTTTCAGTTAGCTCTGAGCGGAAAATTACATCTGTGTAGATGGCACCTGTAGACTAAAGCTTAATTAATAGGCTTATCTTGGATTGAATGAGTTGAAGATTCAGTGCCTTGTGCAAAAGGCACCTGGGAGCATATTGATTGGGGAGGGGAGGTGGGGGAGAGCATGTTTCATTTCTCTCATTTCATACTATTAAAACCATGTTAATGAAAACATATTCGTAGTAGTAATAATAATAAAGATGAAAATCCTCTCCCTCTCCTGATCCCTTACAAATGTTGTTTTTCATTTTGAATCCTCAATCCTCCCGGGAGAAGTGGGAGGGAGTGTCGCAAATCCAGATAATGATCTTGGGTATTACACTGTTCATTTGGAGCTCTGATTTAGCGAAGCTGACAGATGTTGGGGAAAAACATGTCTAGCCTGGAAACTCTCCGGTGGCCGCCCAGCTGTGGCTGCAGAGGTGCGAGCTTTCTCCAACAGAGCTTCGCGTTCATTTAAATTCAGGATCTGACGTGCAGAGTCGCCCCTCTCCAAAGGCAGCAGTCACGACGCACAGTGATGGTAGATACTGGCTCCAGCCTCGTGCTTTGGGGACCGCATCACCTCTAACCACACAGCTCTCTCCAGCTGCCTGAAGTCAGTGTCACTGGTTACGCCCTGCTGTCTCTAAAAAAAACTGCCTTGCTTATACCCAGTTACCATCAATTCCAGAAGAAAAGCATCTTTGTCTTCACCACCACCTTGTGATCTTCCTTTGTTCTCTCCCCAGAGCAGTTTAGAAGAGGGGAATATTTAATTCACCTTTCAATGATACCGATTTCCTTAACAACAGCCTGAACTCTTTTTTTTTTTTTCCCAAAATAAACAGAGAGGCACCCTGGGGGATGACCCACTCCACAGAGATAAAGCTATGTGAAGGGTGACCTTTGATGTCCTCAAGCCTTACTTTTCCCACTCAAAAAAATTTTTTAAAGGCATGTTGACCTCAAAGGAGAAAGCCTGCTAAAAAAAAATATAAGGCAGAAGCCAATATTCTTCTCAGCAATGGTCCAGGGAGGTCGGCCCTCTGTCTCAGCCTTAGGGAGCAGAAATCATTGCGCAAGGCTGGTCCCTCTGGGTTCTAAACCCCAAATAAACAAAACTGACTTCAGAAATGCATGTGGCATCTAAATAGCCCACATGTTTTCTGAGAAACAGAACCCTTCCTGTAATCTAGGCTATCCGTGGTTTAGAGCTTTGAGTGCTAATTTTTATCACACTGGAGTGTGTGGGAAGAAAAGGTGAGGGAGGTACTCGTAAATAGTTAAATTAATTTATAGAGAAGAAAAGGACATCAATAGTTAATTTGTCACTGTAAATGAGATCTAGCCACCGGTCTTTCAGAAATACTAGTGTTCAAAACATTCTCTTAGAAATACTACTAGACTGCTCACACCTGAACCCCATTTCCAAACAAATAAATGTGTTTGCAAACAGGGTTTGAAAAAAAGAATTTTAATGAAAGAGACAATGCTTATAGGTTAACAACAGCAGTGGGAAGGAAGGACAGTGGGATGACCCCTGACTCCCAGCCTCCACCCTGGGTCATGGCAGAGGCCTTATGGCTACCCTTTTGGATGTCTATTTCCTTCTCAGACTGTTGCCAAACTCAAGTTTAGCTGCAGGCTGCTCAAAAGCCAATACTTGAGAGATAAGTGTTGTGCTCTGCCTGAACACCTAGTCTCCACCTGGGTGGGGAATTAGCTCTTGCAGAATTCAAAGATATATTTTTATGTGTGGTTTAGAACTAGAGTGTTGGAGAAGACTCTTGAGAGTCCCTTGGGACTGCAAGGAGCTCCAACCAGTCCATCCTAAAGGAAATCAATCCTGAATATTCACTGGAAGGACTGATGCTGAAGCTCCAATACTTTGACCACCTGATGTGAAGAGTTGACTCATTAGAAAAGACCCTGATGCTGGGAAAGATAGAAGGCAGAAGGAGAAGGCGACAACAGAGGATGAGATGGTTGGATGGCATCACCGACTCAACGGACATGAGTTTGAGCAAGCTCCAGGAGATGGTGATGAATAGGGAAACCTGGCGTGCTGCAGTCCATGGGGTCGCAAAGAGTCAGGCGTGACTGAGCGACTGAACAAAAGACACAAATTGTTATGTGTATCCTTTGCAGAAGAACCGGGACCCTGCCCCATCACGGCACTGTTGCTTCTCGACTGCCCTTCCTATGTTTCTGCGTCCCCTCCCTTTCTTCTCTGATTGGCAACTGCTTGAATTTGTCCTTTGTGACTCAGGGAAAGTCAAGTGGTTGAATGAAGCCTCTTTCCTACAAACAAGAAATGAGGAACATAGAAAGGATCTGAACAGGAGGGAGTGGGGGGAGGCCCAATAGGGTCCTGCCAGGTTTCAAGACTCCTGGCTGTGTTCCAAGCTATTTTCAAAGTCAGCCATGTCATCTAAATGACATTTTGTTGTTGATATTATTTAGTCACTAAGTCATGTCCGACTCTTTTGACCCCATGAACTGCAGCACGCCAGGCTTCCCTGTCCTTCACTGTCTCCTGGTGTTTGCTGAAACTCATGTCCATTGAACATGTAACACCACCCACTTGTCTTCTGTCATCCCCTTCTCCTCCTTTAAATCTTTCCCAGCATCACAGTCTTTTCCAACGAATCAGCTCTTCACATCAGGTGACCAAAGTACTGGAGCTTCCACTTCAGCATCAGTCCTTCCAGTGAATATTCAGGGCTGATTTCACTTAGGATTGACTGGTTTAATCTCCTTGCAGTCCAAGGAACTCTCAAGAGTCTTCTCCAGTACCACAGTTCAAAAGCATCAGTTCTTTAACACTTAGCCTTCTTTATGATCCAATTCGCACATCCATACATGACTACTGGAAAAACCATAGCTTTGACTATACAGATGCTTTAAAAAGCGTCTCTGCTTTTTAAAATGACATTAGCAGATTCATTGTATCAGCATCCTTTCTGCTCTAATTTCATCAAAATTCACCTGTGTCTTGATACAAAACGGGAGAACAAATGTATTACTCCAGGGTCAATCGTCCATGAGAGTGCCTAGAATTTGCCTTTTACTTTTATCCTAAAAAGGCTTCAAAGTCATTAGAGGGAGGCATTCACATCAACAGTAGCTCCACAGAATGCTTATAAGGTTAGGGAGAGATGCTAGGGGAAACGCTGACTGAAACCACCGCCAACCCCACTGCCCTGGGCCAGGCACCACAGTAACCACAGGCACGAGATATCTTAGAACAGGAGGTGCTGGTCAAGAGCATGGAACGAACAAGCCACCACCAACCAGAAGAATTTGGGGAAGGTCAGAAGGAGACAGCAGATGCCAGCCCATATGTCTTCCCAGAACACTTCTTGCTGGAATTCATCTCACCTGAGTGACGTGTGCGTCACCAGGAAGGACCCTGAGTCAGCATGATTTGGCAGAGACTACCCAGAAACTAGTCCCATCAGTATGAAACCCAAGACTTCAAATCACTGGCAGAGCAGCCCTCCTGCGTTCCCTCACCCTCCTGCTCTCCACCCAGGCACCTCTCCCCAATAAAGTCTCTTGGTTTGTCAGCACGTATGTCTGCTCAGACAATTCACATTCAAGTGTTAGACAAGAGGTCACTCACAGGCCCTGGAAAGGATCCCCCTTCCTGCAACAGGAGAGCACAATCGCTCCTCCTTCCCCTGATCTTTCTGAGCCTGGAGACAAAGACTCCTAAGCAGTGAGTTTATGTATCTTACTTAACATCCACCAGTTCCTTCCTTCACTCCTTCATGCAATAAACATTTGTGGAACATCTCTGTGCCAAGCTCTGGGAGTAAAAGCATAGCTAGAACCCTGCCCCTGCCCCCAGAGAGGCAACCAGGCTAGTGGAATGAACAGATCAGTAGAGAGACTGTCCCAGGGAGTGTCCCCGGAGAGGCAAAAGGGTTTGTGTGTCCACCTTGCAGAGAGCTGAACTCTGACAGTCGGTGTCTCGTTTATTGAAGGTGACAAGCAAGTGAATGGGAGACAAGCCTCAGCTCAAACTCCAGCTTGTCTCTGAGTCAGTGGGGTTCTTAAAGGGAAAGAGCAAAGAAGCTGGGCTGAAACATCATCTTGACACATTCCTGTGACATTTCTTAATCCTTGTTTCAAGAGTCAAGACGTCTCTGGTGTACAATTCTCTGGCCAGGTAGTCCATGGTTTAGGAGGTGGTTTGCTCATTTTGTCCTGAGTTGGTCCATGAAGGATGTTATCACCAATAACAGTTTTGGTCACCTGACTCTCTGGTTGACGAGTGTTCACTTAGCACAAGATTGAGGTCAGATGGGACAAGAAAGGTAGTAAAGCTTTGGACAGAGAGGTTAATCACAAACTTGACAGGTAACTAGGTTAGGGAGACTAGGTTTCAGGCTATCAGTGAGATATGTACAAGGAGCTATTGGAGTAGGGGAAAAAAAAAAACTGTTTGAAGAATGATGAATTTCAGAGCAGAAATTAAATATAAAAAGCAAAGAAACAAAAAAATTCCTATTTACCTGTCTCCTAGACCAGCAGATCTTAGTCCTAGGAGTACACTAGAATCACTTGGGGAGCTTTTCCAAGTACCGGTGCCCAGGCCCTTCCACAGATTCATTTCCATTGAATCGGGGTCTCTGATACAGGGACCTATTATGGACTGAATGTTTGTGCGTTATTTTTAGTTGCTCGGTTGTGTCTGACTCTTTGTGACCCGAAGGACTGTAGCCCACCAGGCTCCTCTGTCCATGGGATTCTCCAGGCAAGAATACTGGAATGGGTTGCCACGCCCTCCTCCAGGGGATTTCCCCAACCCAGGGCTTGAGCCCAGGTTTCCCACATTACAGGCAGACTCTTTACCATCTGGGCCATTATGTCCCCCTAAAGCTCACATGTTAAAATCCTAACTCCCAACATGATGGCATTAGATAGGACTTTTGGGAGGTAATTAGTCCTGAGGGTGAAGTCCTCATGAATGGGATTAGTGCCCTTTTAAGAGAGAGAAGTGCTTCCTTTCTCATTCACTGTCTGTCTCCCTCTCCCTCTCTGTCTCTCTCTGTCTCATCTCTCACTGCTTTCTGCCACGTGAGGATACAATGAAAACACAGCCAACTAGAAACCAAGACACGGGCTCTCACTGGACATCAGCTCTGCCACCATCTTCGTTATGGACTTCCCTGCCTTCAGAACTCTGAGGAGTAAATGATTGCTGTTTAGGCCACTCAGTCCACAATATTCTTGTTATAGGAGCCTGGACTGACCAAGACAGGACCTGAGCATTCACCTTTTTGAAAGCTTCTCTGGTAATGCTGTGGTGCAGAACCAATCAGAACTGCCCTATCAGACTGAGCCAAGGTGATCTTCACCAAAACCCTGAGCTTATGTAATAATGCAACACTGGATACCTCCTTAAGTGTGTATACCCTGTCAGCTTCCAGATCATTAGCTCCTTCTTCCACTCCCCCAAGCAACGCCTATGGGACCAAGCCTACCATAGTGACTTGATAAATATTTAACAAACACATCCACTTCCGTGAAGAAGGTGACAAACCATGCTTAAACTTGTCCAAGAATGTCTTAGGTTCATAATCTAAAAGCTGAGGTTGTGCCAATACAATAATGAAATATAACAGGTAGTTTTAGTTCAGCTGGATCAGAAAGATGTGTCTGATTAAATCCAAAGACAATGATTGACTTGATGACCAGCCACCATCTGCTGATGAGTTTTTCCTCCAGAAAAGCAGAAAACAAAAATGTTGCCCAAGATGGCATGCCGCCATTTATCAGAGGGCAAAGGACCTCAATTCCAATGAAGCGGAATTTTTTTTTTTTTTTTAAAGCAAGTTGACAGCATCCAGCTCTCAGCTGGCAATCAATGGATATACAGGGAAATGAATTCAGCCTTTTGTTGGATTAACTGCTGGCCTTGTAAAACGGAAGCCACTGAGAAGCCGTGCCAAGTTTGAGGTTCACTTAATCAGTCAGAAGTTTCCAATGCTAAAGTCTTCTTGACAATGGTTGTCTGGGACAGCGGGACAAATGGTGGGGGGTGGGGGGCTGCTGGCTAAATCCTACATGCGGAGATGTTGCTCAGTCAGGTGCTCATGCCAGTTCACTTCTACGCCCAAGACAGAGTGGAACTTTCCCGACTGAACTAAATCCTCCAAGCTTCATTAAATCACGCTTTAGTACCACATTGTTCGGCCATCACCGCTCCCAGTGTTGTATGTCAAACCTGTCCCCTCATCGTCTCGGATAATAAAGTGTTTTATGGTTTTGCTGGATGATTGCTCTGCGTCCCTTTTATTTTCAAAATGGCACATAATAAATACCCCTGCAGAGGAAGGACTGATTTGATGGAAAACACTGTGCCACGTAGAGCCAAAAGCAATCAGGCTCACCCAGAAAAGACGGCGCAGCTGGTGGGGCTTCTGGATCCATGTGATTTGCAAATGTTTCCGCATCCATTCATAAAAAGCACAACCAGCAGGACATGGCTCTGTGCCCCCCAAATAAGTGGCCTGTGATATAGCCAGCAGTCCAGGGGATTTGGTCCTGCATGTGGTCAGTTCCAACCAGGCTGCAGTGACCAGCCCTTGTTTCAGCCCAGACATCTTAGAAAGATCTGCGTACCTGCATGCTAAGTAGCTACAGTCGTGTCCCACTCTTTCGGGCCCCATGGTTCCTAGCCCTCTAGGTTCCTCTGTCCGTGGGATTCTGGAGTGGGTCGCCACTTCCTCCTCTAGGGGATCTTCCTCACTCAGGGATTGAACCCACATCCCCGACGCCTCCTGCATTGGCAGGCAGGTTCTTTACCACTAGCGCCACCTGGGAAGCCCAGAAAGACCTGATGGACAGGGAGATGTAGCGTTGAAGGGGGACCGATAGCTCACGCTGCCCTCAGGGGGCAGAGAGCACTTTGTTATGCTCAGCACATCTGTGCCTTCCCTCTGAAGGCTAATCCTGTGAGCCTCATCATTTTGCTGTTTGATAGCGTAACTGCCATTTCCCTCACAGAGTCCAATTTAGCTTATAGAGGAGGAAGCTGTCATCCACAATCAAGACTGTTCAGCGTTCTGACTGGAGTTCAGTCTGATATTTTGATTCCCAATTCAATTATTTTAATAATACATAGGCTTGGGTTTCAATCCAACCTAGTTCAGTCGACTTTTAAAAAATGAAACTTTGATGCCTTTTTGTAAAAATCAGCATTTGATTTTGGTTGTAGGTTCCAAAATTGGTGTGATCTATTTCACTTGGGCTTTGAAGCTTTTGCTAAGGGCTTTGTTCTAGACAGACTCATTATCTGGGCTATCACCAGGCTTGTAACTTGCATTCTCAAAAACATCTCCAATTAAAATAAATAAATTTATATTTAAAAAGAAAAAAAATAAATAAAAAACAGCAGTGTCAGTAGACTGCATTGCTTTAGCCAAAAGTAAGCATGGCTGCTCTATTAAAAGGTAATAAATGGTTCTCTTTATATCGATTTGTTAAACTTGAGCATATGTAAATAATTTCATTTTTGATTATTATTATCTAGGACACTGAGACCACCTTTAAGGTAACATAAAGACATACAAGTTATCCAAAGAGCCATCTGTTTTGCTTCCTGGCACAAAATGCAGACGTCAAACACCTTTCAAAGGTAAACAGAGACATTTGTTCGTGGTCACTATTGGCTATCTTTCATCAATGACACCATCTTTTTAAGGAAATAAATGAGTCAAGTTCATCGTGTAAGAAAGAGATAACTCATTAATGAGGTTATTGCTCTTCTCAGCCAGAACCCTAGCCAGCAACTGATAAAATGAACTTTCTTTGTCAAGGTCCTGTCAGTCAAATGAAAGCAAGTATTTCTCCATCAAAAGTTTCATCTCAAAAAAAAGCCTCATCTCCAACATAGAATGAAAGAGGTTTGGGTCAAGTAAAACCAGCCCAGGCAGCATGCATGGAGGAAGTGCAGAGTCATGACCACTTGGCTCCTGGCTTGGTCTATGGAGCAGCAATATCGAGCAGCAGGTCATCCGAGGTCAACATGCAGGACCACGTGCTGGTGGATACAGAGGGTGATGTACACCAACTAGCCATCATCTCAATAAAGAGGTAACCTATCTCCCCAGTGAGCTGTCTTGCAAGAAATTAAAAATAGCCACTGACATTTACATAACTTTCTCAGACTCGGCCCTACAATAGGAAAGCAAGAGGGAAGCCTGGAGCTTCCGCCTTGGAGGCCTTGAAAGCCAATCTTCTGCGATGGTCACTTCCCCAGGTCTTGAGAGGAAAGGGATGGTCTATGCAATTCTCAACGTGTTCCCCAAACACTTTGTATTGTACATGCACACGTGCTGACTCAGTTCAGTCATGTCCGGCTCTTTGTGACGCTATGGACTGTAGCTCACCAGGCTTCTCTGTTCATGGGATTTTCCAGGCAAGAATACTAGAGTGGGCTGCCACGCCCTCCTCCAGGGGATCCTTCCACCTCAAGGAATGAATCCACATCTCTTATGTCTCCTGCATTGGCAGGCAGGTTCTTTACAATTAATGCCACCTGCAAAGTCCTTTTATTGCACACCCCAAGCCATAAACATTTCTGAGCATGCACTCCATGCTCAGAAATTAAATTTAATTTAAATTTATTTATCTATTTATTTATTATTAAATTAAATGCACACACAACTATATTGATAGAACATGTACATTTTAAAACTTTCTAAAATGACATTTTATAAGAATGAGAAATAGAACAATATTTATAAAATAGAACAATAGGACTCCTGTTACTGATGACAGACAAGCTACCTCAATCTATCACCTCTGGTGAAAATAACTGAAGATGGTAAATACGTATTTTCTCAAACCTATGTAAATATGAGGATGAACTGGCCACAAAGTAATATATTTTCAGAGGCCAAAAACTAACTGAAAAATGAAACCTAGGAGAGTATAGGGAGGACAGGGGCAATTTCTATCTGAGGATATTTGCTGAATTTAGTGAATTTGAGCATCAGCTTTCAGCGCCTTGGGAAGTGGAGGGCTCAGGAGACAAGCTAAGGCTGCTCCAAACATGGAGAGTCTGATAGGAGACCCCTCTTACAAAGCTGAGATCCCAAAGGCCTGCACTATCCATGTAGAGATAAGCTAGAAGTAAATGCATTCCTCCCCTCGGCAGACAGCAAAGGTGTTCCCCTTTTTAAGCCTTGAAACAAGGTAGAGAAAAGTCCCTTGAGAATTTGTAACCAGCAGTTGACCCTCATCCAGCTTTTCAGTCCGAGTTCACTGTACCTTAAGCCAAAACTTCAGTTTAAAGTGGTCCTTGGTGTGTAGTATCCCAGTACGTGTGTGTGCCCAGTCAATTAGTCGTGTCTGATTCTTTGTGACCCCATGGACTGTAGCCGCCAGGCTCCCCTGTCCATGGGATTCTCCAGCCAAGAATCCTGGAGGGGGTTGCCATTTCCTGCTCTAGGGGACCTTCCCAGCCCAGGGATCCAACTTGCATCTCCTGTATTGGCAGGTGGATTCTCTACCACTGCACCACCTAGGAAGCGCAGGTGCCCAGTAAAAACAAACCAGAGACTCTCTGCATACTAGTAGGTGATTTTAATTTTCATTCCCCTGATGATTAATGACGTGGAGGACATTTTCATGTGCTTATTAGTTACTTACATATCTTCTTTTGTAGAATGTCTGCTCATGTATTTTATCCACTTTCATTGGGTTGTTCCCTTTTTTACTGTTGATTGTAGTAGTTCTTTGTATGTTCTAAACACAAGTATTTAGTCAGATAAAGGCAGTCTGATGAATAGAAATATTTTATTTTGATGAAGCTGAAGTCAGTTTAATTTGGCTTCCTTGGTGGGCTCAGTGGTAAAGAATCCACCTGCCAATGCTGGCAACACAGCTTCAATCCCTGATCGGGGTAGATTCCACAAGCTGCGGGGCAGCTAAGCCCTCGCACCACAACTACTGAGCCTGTGCTCTGAGCCTGGGAGCCTCCACCACTAAAGCCTGTGCACCTAGAGTCTGTGCTCTGCAATGAGAGAAGCCACTGCAATGAGAAGCCAGACACGGCATCTCGAGAGGAAGCCCTGCTCATCGCAATTAGAGGAAAGCCTGGGCAGCAGTGAAGAGCCAGCAAAGCCAAATAAATAAAATTTAAAATAATAGACAAAATTTGTCATAAATAAATATAAATATTTATCATTATTATGTATGTATGTATTTTAAAATAAAATATAAAATGTAAATAAATAAAATTTATTTAAAATAAATAAAATTCAAGATAAAATTATTTTTTAAAAAACAACAACTTTTCAGCTGTTGTTCAGTTGTTCAGGAGCCTCAGTTCCACTCACAAAGAAGCAAAGAGGTCAGTGCAAGGCAAGAATCAACTTGGCTTATAAAGGCACATGCGCAGTGCCCAAAGACCCAGCACAGCCAAAACCAAATAAATAAATAAGAAATCTTTGCCCACTCCAAGGTCACAAATATATTTTCCTTTTTTCTTCTAGAGCCTTTGTGTCTCTTTTATGTTTTAACAATATGATCCACCTTGAATTAATATTTATTGAGAATGTGAGAAAGAGATTATGGCTCACCCTTTTTTTTTCATACAAATTATCCAGTCATTGAATGCTGCTTGCTGAAAACACTTTCTTTTCCCACACTGAATTACATCAAATGCCTTTATTAAAAATCAGTTGATCATACAGTCAGATGGGACTTAGCGACTCAGCAACAACAAATACAGCCTGAAAGGGAGGGGAGTTTGGGGGAGAATGGATACATGTATTCGTATGGCCGAATCCCTTCAATGTTAAGCTAAAACCATCACAATGCTGTTAATCAGCTATGTGAGACATACAAATTATCCAGTCATTGAATATCGCTTGCTGAAAACACTTTCTTTTCCCACATTGAATTACATCAAATGTCTTTATTAAAAATCAGTTGATCATACAGTCAGATGGGACTTAGCGACTCAGCAACAACAAATACCGCCTGGAAGGGAGGGGAGTTTGGGGGAGGATGGATACATGTATTCGTATGGCCGAATCCCTTCAATGTTAAGCTAAAACCATCACAATGCTGTTAATCAGCTATGTGAGTGCCTGCTAAGTCATTTCAGTCGTGTCCCACTCTTTCAACCCTATGGACTATAGCCTGCCAGCTCTCTGTCTATGGGGATTCTCCAGGCAAGAATACTGCAGTGGGTTGCCATGCCCTCCTCTAGGGGATCTTCCTGACCCAGGGTTCAAACCCGCATCTCTTATGTCTCCTGCATTAGTAGATGGGTTCATTACCACTAGCACCAGCTGGGAAGCCCTAATCAGCTATTGGTTCAGTTCAGTCGCTCAGCCATGTCCAAATCTTTGCAACCCCATGGACTGCAGCACACCAGGCTTCCCTGTCCATCACCAACTCCCAGAGTTTACTCAACTTCATGTCCGTAGAGTCGGTGATGCCATCCAACCATCTCATCCTCTGTCGTCCTCTTCTCCTCCTACTTTCAATCTTTCCCAGCATCAGCGTGTTTTCCAAAAAGTCAGTCCTTCACATCAAGTGGCCAAAGTATTGGAGTTTCAGCTTCAACAGCAGTCCTTCCAATGAATATTCAGGACTGATCTCCTTCAGAATGGACTGGCTGGATCTCCTTGCAGTCCAAGGGAGTCTCAAGAGTCTTCTCCAACACCACAGTTCAAAAGCATCAATTTTCGGCACTCAACTTTCTTTATAGTCCAATTCTCACATCCATGTATGACTACTGGAGAAACCATAGCTTTGACTAGACAAACCTTTGTTGGCAAAGTAATGTCCCTGCTTTTTAACATGCTATCTAGGTTGGTCATAATTTTCTTCCAAGGCCCAAGAGTCTTTTAATTTCATGGCTGCAGTCACCACCTGCAGTGATTTTGGAACTCCCCAAAATAAATTCTGTCACTGTTTCCATTGTTTCCCCATCTATTTGCATGATCTTAGTTTTCTGAATGTTGAGCCTTAAGCCAATTTTTTCACTCTCCTCTTTCACTTTCATCAAGAGGCTCTTAGGTTCTTCGCTTTCTGCCATAAGGGTGGTGTCATCTGTATATCTGAGGTTATTGATATTTCTCCCAGCAATCTTGATTCCAGTTTGTGCTTCATCCAGTCCAGCATTTCTCATAATGTACTCTGCATATAAGTTAAATAAGCAGGGTGACAATATACAGCCTTGATGTACTCCTTTTCCTGTTTGGAACCAGTCTGTTGTTCCATGTCCAGTTCTAACTGTTGCTTCCTGACCTGCATATAGGTTTCTCAAGAGGCAGGTCAAGTGGTCTGGTATTCCCATCTCTTTCAGAATTTTCCACAGTTTGCTGTGATTCACACAAAGGCTTGGCATAGTCAATAAAGCAGAAGTAGATGTTTTTCTGGAACTCTCTTGCTTTTTCGATGATCCAGCAGATGTTGGCAATTTGAACTCTGGTTCCTCTGCCTTTTCTAAATCCAGCTTGAACATCTAGAAATTCACGGTTCACATAATGTTGAAGCCTGGCTTGGAGAATTTGGAGCATTTCTTTACTAGCGTGTGAGACGAGTGCAGTTGTGCAGTAGTTTGAGCATTCTTTGGCATTGCCTTTCTTTGAGATTGGAATGAAAACAGATCTTTTGCAGTCCTGTAGCTGCTGCTGAGTTTTCCAAATTTGCTGGCATATGGAGTGCAGCACTTTCACAGCACTATCCTTTAGGATTTGAAATACCTCAGCTGGAATTCTACTAGCTGTGTTTGTAGTGATGCTTCCTAAGGCCGACTTGACTTTACATTCCAGGATGTCTGACTCTAGGTGAGTGATCACACTATCGTAGTTATATGGGTCACAAAGATCTTTTTTTTTTTTTTTTTGTATAGCTCTTCTATATCCCAGTACAAAATAAAAACTTAAAAAAAAAATCAGTTGACCATATATATTGTGGGTCTATTTCTGGACTTTATACTATTTCACTGATCTATTTGTCAATACTTACTCCAATAGAGTACTATCCTTACATTAATATTCAACTGTCTTGATTATTATAGTTTTATAAGTCTTGAAACTGTGTGTATAAGTCCTTCAACTTTGTTTTTTCTATTTTCAAAATTGTAGATATTTTTCATTTCCATAAAAAATATTGATTCATCTTGGAAATTTCTTCAAAAACGTCTTCTGGGATTTGGGTTGAGATTTTCTTAATCAATAGGTCAATCTGGGGAGAATGGATGTCTTAACACTATTTAGTCATCTGATGCATTAACATTCTACCTGGACTTTGCTTACACCATTCCAATACATTAAAGTTTTTGTCTTTCAGCCAAAGGTAACTTTACTACATCAATATAGGAATATGGGTAAAATGTCTAATTTGCAGATCATACAGGGGGAAAATGAAAAAATTTTAATTATTCAATCTCAGGAGAAAGAGAGAAAGGAAGGAGAGAGGGAGGAAGGGAAAGAGAGAGGAAGGACAGGTAAAGAGAAAAACAGTCATCACAAGAGCATAAAAGAAGGCAGTGGAAATAAATATAAAGAGTCATGACAGTAAATATGAATGGGCAACCAGTTGGGCAAACTAGAATGTACTGCTGGCTTCCTCCACCAAAAAAAGAAGAAAAAAAAAACTGACTAAGAAACTACAGGAGCAAGAGAGGAAAGTGGAGTTCAGAAACCAACCAAAAAGCAAGACAGAACGCTGGGAAGATGAAACCATGACTTGAGTTGGTATCCGAGGATCAGTGAAAAGGTAACTGGTGGAAGCCTGGGGCTGCCAGACATAGAAGTAAAGCGCTGACTAGGATGAAGTTTTTCAAGTTTTACTCTTGCCTTCTCCCCACAGCCTCCTAGGGACCCTCTTTGCTTGTCTCTTTACTGAAGAAATTAATGGAAACAATCCACACAGCAAACCAACTGTCCAAGGGGTAAAATTAGGAAAGCATATATACATAACCCGCTGGGCTTCCCAGGTAGCACAGTTGTAAAGAATCTGCATGCAATGTAAGAGACACAGGTTTGATCCCCGGGTTAGGCAGACCCCCTGGAGAAGGAAATGGCAACCCACTCCAGTATTCTTGGACAGAGGAGGCTGACGAGCTACGGTCCACAGGATCACAAAGAGTGGGACACGACCAAGCACACGCGTGCACACACACACGCACACACACACCCTGCTAGGGTGCATGCTGATGCTAAGTCACTTCAGTCGTGTCCGACTCTGTGCGACCCCACAGACGGCAGCCCACCAGGCTCCCCCGTCCCTGGGATTCTCCAGGCAAGAACACTGGAGTGGGTTGCCATTTTCTTCTCCAATGCATGAAAGTGAAGGGTGAAAGTGAAGTCGCTCAGTTGTGTCCGACTCTTAGCGACCCCATGGACTGCAGCCCACCAGGCTCCTCCATCCATGGGATTCTCCAGGCAAGAGCACTGGAGTGGGGTGCCAGTGCCTTCATTGAGGAAAACAGGGGCCAATTGACCATTCACCCTCAAGTCTTAATTCCTTCACAGCCCATCTTCCAAAGCCCTAGAGCTGGAGACAAAAGCCTGTGACGACTGCCTCTTCCCAGCGCTCCTCTTCCCTACGGGTGTAAAGTGAAACGGTCACCAGAGTTGTTGCCTGGCGCCGTGACAGCACACCGGAGGGATCGTCTGTGACTTGTGGAACTTGGACTCTCCTCACAGGCTGCCACCCTCGCCCTCTTTTTAAATTCCACAGAACGGACACATTGGAGTCTGGCCTTCAGCCCCTTTCTAATATATACACCTGGATCTTCAACCAGTACAGCTACCTCAAAAGAAATTCAACAAACTAGACTAAATTTATCATCTGGAGTAGAATTATTAGATCTAATTTGAAAGAAGTTCAGGGAATAAGGAGATAAAGGAAGATATTAGCCACATGAAACAAGAGCAATAATCCATTTTTAAAAGAAGGAATATTATACATAAAATTTAAAATTGAAATAGAGGATAAGATGATAAAATAAAAAATAGAATTGATAGAATTTAATCAAGAGTTGTGATCATGTAAACTGGACGTTCATATTAAGGAACTTTCAAAGCAGCAACAGGCAAGATGAATAACTCAGATTGAAAGAATTCATAGAGCAACAAATAGAAAATAAAGAAAAAATCCCTGTTTTAGAGAAATTTAAGAACATTAAAGATAAAAAGAAAATTCTACAAGCTTCCACAGAGAAAGAAGAAATCAGTTCTGAAAAATTAAGCTAACATTAGTCAGTGTGTTGAGCACTCAGTTGTGTCCAATTCTTTGCAGTCTCATGGATTATAACCCACTAGTCTCCTCTCTCCAGGCAAGAATACTGCAGTGGGTTGCCATTCACTATTCCAGGGGATATTCCCAACCCAGGGATTGAACCCGGGTCTCCCACACTGCAGGCAGATTCTTTACCATTTGAGCCACCAGAGAAGCCCTAAAAAATAAGAACTAAGTACAAAGAGATAACACCTCACACCTATTAAAATGGCTAGCATGAAAAAAATAAGACACAAGTGCTGGTGAGGATGTGCAGAAAAGAGAAATTTTATACACATGTGGTAGGAACAGAAATTAGCACAACCCTTATGGAAATCATACAGGGTCTTCCCTGTAGCTCAAATGGTAAAGAATCTGCCTGCAACACAGGAGACCCGGGTTCGATCCCTGGATCAGGAAGATCCTCTGGTGAAGGGAACGGCAATCCACTCCAGTATTCTTGGCTGGAGAATCCCATGGACAGAGAAGCCTAATCCTAAAGGAAATCAGTCCTGAATATTCATTGGAAGGACTGATGCTGAAGCTGAAACTCCAAAACTTTGGCCACCGGATGCAAAGAACCGACTCATTGGAAAAGACTCTGATGCTGGGAAAGATTGTAGGTGGGAGAAGGGGACGACAGAGGATGAGATGGCTGGATGGCATCACCGACTCACGATGGACGTGAGTTTGAGCAAGCTCTGGGAGTTGGTGATGGACAGGGAGTCCTGGCGTGCTGCAGTCCATGGGGTTGCAAAGAGTGGGACATGACTGAGTGACTGAACTGAACTGAATTGGAGCATAGCCAATTAACAATGTTGTGATAGTTTCGGGCGAACAGCAAAGGAACTCAGCCATACATATGCATGCATCCATTCTCCTCAAACCCCCTCCCATCCAGGCTGCTACATAACATTGAACAGAGTTCCATGTGCTCCACAGTAGGTCCCTGTTATAACACATAGTCTTGATTGCTGTAGCTATCTGTCTGAAATCAGGTAGGTCACACTCCGGTTTTATTACTCATTTTTCAAAATTGTTTAATTTCCTGTGAATCTGTAAGTATTTCAAAATAAAAATTTTTTAATTAAAAAAACACTCAGAGTAGACACTGGAGGCAGAGGAAGAGGAGAGAGGAGAAAAGTGCTGGCGTCCACTCCGAGGGGGACTCTGTCTAGAAAGACGACCCAGAGCTGGGGGAAAGGGGCACGTGAAGGATTGTTCTGCACTGTTGAGATATGCAATGTGCTGGGGCTCAGCCATTGAATATGTAGTCTTTTTCAGGGTAATGACACAACGGACACCCCTTCTTACTCTCCCACCCATGTGGGAGTGAAAGGACTGAAGAGGCCAGCCCTTGCGCAGAGGTTTCCATGCTGCTGCAGCAAGCTGTGTCAGTGATCTCAAAGCAAGCCTGTGACCACAATGTGGTCATCTTGTCGGGAGAGCCTTTCCCATTTTTGCAGGAGTCGGGGGCAAGGGGTGTGGAACACTTTAACAGCTGAAGAAAACACTCCAGAAGATGTTGTACCAAATACGAAAACTAAGATTCTTTACCACTTTGGTGAAATGTATTGTTTAAGGGGGAAAAAAAACACAAGCAGAGGAAAGGGATATAACTAAACAAGAAAAAGAAACATGTATCCATGGTTGCTGCTGCTAAGTCGCTTCAGTCGTGTCCGACTCTGTGCGACCGACCTCATAAACAGCAGCCCACCAGGCTCCCCCGTCCCTGGGATACTCCAGGCAAGAATGCTGGAGTGGGTTGCCATTTCCTTCTCCAATGTATAAAAGTGAAAAGTGAAAGGGAAGTTGCTCAGTCATGTCCAACTGTTAGCGACACCATGGACTGCAGCCTACCAGGCTCCTCCATCCATGGGATTTTCCAGGCAAGAGTACTGGAGTGGGGAGCCATTGCCTTCTCCAGTACCCATAGTATGAAGCACTAAAATTCTAGATAGCTTCAACAAGACAGGAAGGAAAAGTGAAAGTGAAGTCGCTCAGTTGTGTCTGACTCTTTGCAACCCTGTGGACTGTAACCTACCAGGCTCCTCCATCCATGGGATTCTCCAGGCAAGAATACTGGAGTGGGTTGCCATTTCCTTCTCCAGGGGATCCTCCCAACCCAGTGATCAAACCCGGTTTCCCACTTGCAGGCAGACACTTTACCCTCTGAGCCACCAGGGAAGGTTACACATAAAGCTGGTATGAGAGCATGTTAAGTACAGTGTTAATGAGAAGATACAGACACTAATAAGCTCAAGAAATCAGGGATAAATGAGTATGAGTATGATTTTTAAGCTAAAGGAAGCTATCATATGAAGAAATTGACCAGTAGGAAAAAACTCAAACTACACAATGAAAAGAAAGAAAGGAGAAAAATTAAGGAAAAAAAAAAAAAAAAACATGCTATGGAAAACATGAAATAAGTTTTAGATGTGTATAAGAGA